>CABFOP010088170.1:0-11030 GCA_900683385.1 Anoplogaster cornuta | reverse complement strand
ATATATTAGACTGAGACAATGCAAAATATTAATGTAGACTGTTTTATTTAAAGGTAGTATGTACAATGTTCTGAACAGCATTTTTGGTTATATTAGTAGAAATTGTCTTCATATCCCGACAGAAATCAATAAATCAAGTGCTCTGTAGTGGTCGCAATACTGTAATAATTACGTCCAATCATTTCATTCGGTCCGAATGGCTCAAGTAATTAACACTGGACCATGGTGGGACGAGGACTTCTGTCGCTAAAAAACACTAACCAAGCTACAACGGACAAGCAGAGTTCTGGACACCACATTTCCCACACCCGTCTTCATGTCGGTGGGCTTTGGTGCTGTAATTCGCCGTTCTTTGGTCATTGCAACCGAGGAAAGCATTCAGGAAATACATCTAACAGAATGAGTACGCCGGAATTCGCCGCGGTATGGAGTTTTGTAGCTGAAACACCGTAACCGAACTATATTGGACAAGCGGACTTCTGGACACCACATTTACCACACCAGTCCACATTTCGGCAACATACAGCGCAATTCTTCGGTCGCTGTTAATGAGGTAAACAAAGAACTCTCAGAATTGCTCGTACTACCTTTAATGAGACGGTTTAACAGTGGGATCGTCCGATCAACGATTGAAATTGTGTATTTTATGGGTTACTTTTACTCCTCGCTGCTAGTTAGTGCCTGACAGTTGTTGAGTTTTCCCTCCAAACGGCACTTTCTCACTATTGAGTGATGCTCGCTCGTGTTACAGTCTGGCTCATGTGTATAAATTTAGCAACTGCAGTGGCTAATCTTCAACTAGATTGAGCTAGCAAAGCAGTTACATATGTTGATGTGGTGTGATGTGGAATTTATTAAGTTTGGCCAATGCTAACACAACATTTAGGCTAACGGCACTATGTAATGATACTGAAAGACAGCTAACCTAGGGGAGTGTAGCAATATAGCAGAGTGGATCTGTTCTTCTTGGCAATACATTGGGTGAATGATGCATCAGTTTAGTGCATTAGATTAGTTCAGGAGAGTGCAGAGGCTCGAGTAGAGAAGAGCGTTCTATCTAGATGAATGACATTCTGCATTCATCATGAAGTAGAATAAAATAGGTCACAGTCGACAGTCATATAAAATAGCTACATGATGTTGCACAGTATAACATGGCCACAAATTTTTCTCCCTGCTTGCCTTTATTTGGCAGAGACTGAACAAAATGTCAGTGCAGTCCACCTGGAGAGAGTCGGCCAGATGGAGAGGAGTTTCTGCTGGATCCCAAACCGCTTGACGGCATGGGAGTTCAGGAGGCTTGCACATCTGTAGGGAAAGGAGCAGAAAATCTCCACATCAAAACCCAGGCATCCACTATTAGGTGTGCTTATTTATGTGGAAGAGAGGGGCATGGTCAAAGGTTGGGAGGATAGTAGAGTACGATTTGAGTGTTTTTCATCCTTGATTACTCATGGGTAGGCTGGATAGGAAATAAAAAAGAGAAATTACTTTTACTGTCTTCGGAGCTCAACCACATGGCGCATTGTGGCCGTCAGCTCCATGGAGATAAAATTATTTAATGTAGTCTTTTTTATGGCAGAAGATTAAAGGATGCAGATGTAGTTTATTTTAACGTTAAAAGTATACATTTGCATGGCGCTTGATGTTGGTAATGTGGCCCTTGTGCATGCAGTGTGGTCCTCTTGAAAGGTTTATTTGTGAAACTGAGGTATCGTTGATATTAGGACAGTCCATTGAGAACCGTGGTGCCAAAACAATGACACACAAATTCACTTTAATGCTATTATCAGAGTTGTCTTTATATATAATAAATCATACAAACAATGAATAACAAATGACTTCTAAGAAATTGTGATTTAATAAACTTACAGTATGAGACATACTGCAGTATTTTTTCCAAACTCCTGTAGTAATGTGTATTGCATGCATTTGCTGTTCATATATTGAGATTATTTTTTACATTGGCATTGTTTTTACATATTCATATATTTATTTTGCTTTGCACATATACCGTGGTGCTTATTTTATTTTATTTTCTCTCTTTTTTTGTTTTGTCTCTGTTAATTACCACCTGCTGAGGTCTGCCGTAACGTTCCCGTGCATAAATTGATCAAGGATCTTTCTAATTAGATAACAATATGCGTCACCAGCCATGACTTTTCGTCAGCTTTGAATGTTCACAGGAAATCAGCCTCTCGTGTGTGTATTCTTTACCCGGGGTCTGCTCGTGTGCTGGCAGGCATAGATGTTTTTCCAATTATGTTTCCCATACAAGGGTTGGGCAGTGAGACGCGGGGAAAGTCTGTGGAGGCTCGGGTCAAGTTCTGTAGGTCTCCAGCCCTTAAGGGCTTGTTATGGATCTCAAACTCATCTCTGTGAGCTGTCTTAACTCCTGTGCTCGACGCAGTTTTGACCTTTCCATCCAAGAGCACTTCTGTTTTGGGACGTTGGGGGTGCAAGGGGTGGGGGTTTATTCCTATTTATTTTTTCCCCAGCGCTGCATTTATGTTGACAGTTAATTTAAGCGGATCAAGGTGTCCAGTTGCCTTGTCTAAAGCAAGGCTTAGTATGACAAATAGCAGGGCAGTAAACTCCAAAGTCTATCTCTTCAGCTGCATTGCCCACTCTCTGTCTGCAAAGATTAACCTTTCCGGCTCTGGTGACACGGTTTCGATTATTTCCATAGTCGGCCTCGGAGCAGCGTGCAGCCAGGATTCACAGATCCTGACAAACATCCCCAATTCAATTTAGAAAGAAGTGAGAGCCCAAACACTGAAGAATGGAGCAAGAGAGAGCGAGAGAGGGAAGATAACCGCTGCCATGTCAAGCGACTGCTGCGGTGGATCAATTTAGACCGCTATATTTGACAACTGTACTGTTTTTCTTTCTGCTAAAAACACAAATGTGACTTGACATGACATTTCTGAAGCACAATGGGAATGAACTGCAACATGTCAAGGTATAAGTTTTGAGGCATTTCTAGCATAGTTATCGCATACTTGTGTCACTCAAGTAAGAAGTGAGTAGCACTGATGGAAGTAAGTAAAAGGGAAACTTAACCTGTTGAGCCTCCTCCGCACATCTGCTGTTAGACCTCGATGTGAAAATCTCCTCTTCTGCAGGCCAATAAATTAAGTACAAACAAAACATTTTACCGCTGGAGTTTTAATATCAATTTCAGCATTAATATATTTCATGTAGGGGAATTGAATTGTGATTATTTATTAGTCTATTTACATTTGCAGGTTTTTTTTAGTGTGGAACTAGCCCCTAGGCACCTAGTTGTGGGTTGAGAACTTCGATATGAGGACCACATGAAAATATGGCATAAACATTGCCGTGCAAATGCAATGTTGATAGAAAAACCTCCAAGGACAGCACACTCTGAACTGAACTGAAACTTAACAATTATCCCCCAAAAATATATATATGGGAAAGACAGTGCTTGCTTGTTTCTTGGCCTTCTCCTTCACAGAGTGTTTCAAATATCATGCCGGCATAATCAGTTTACAGTCCACTCCAGCCCAAGGTAATTAGGAGGAATGTAGCTGGATTGTGGTGCTTTTATGGCTCCTTGCTGAGCTGGGCTAGGACTAAACACTGAATCAGCATGCCATTGCCAGTATATAATGCAAGTGTATGTCTTTATAATGGGGACTCCCAAGGAAAAAAAAGGAAATAATATTTGCTGTTAACAAAAACACAAGGTTTGAGAGGCCCTGAACAAGACTCTTACGCAGCACAATTGATAGCAATTACTTTCAGAGTTGTATAACTCCTAATATCTCCAAGTAAACTGCTGTAGTTATCACTCTACTGTATATCGCCAATGTTCTAGCAAAACCTCATAAAACGGTGTACCAAATGTCACGCTCTGTGGAACTGAGAGAAACTAGTTTCTTTCCCTATTGATATTGCACTGTAAATTGTCAGAAATGCATTATCAATGGTTTGGCTGGGATGTAGGGCCATGCAAACAGACATCATTTTTGATTATTTTT
This sequence comes from Anoplogaster cornuta, assembly GCA_900683385.1. Taxonomy (NCBI): domain Eukaryota; kingdom Metazoa; phylum Chordata; class Actinopteri; order Trachichthyiformes; family Anoplogasteridae; genus Anoplogaster; species Anoplogaster cornuta. The sequence goes on along the minus strand of CABFOP010088170.1, from coordinate 7,026 downwards.
CAATAGAAAAAGCAAAGATTGGCCATACACTTTCTGCAAAACAACCGTGATATGATATGGTGATATTGGCATAAGAGGATATAGAGTGTTCGGCGATAAGAGGACATGGATACATGACAACAACATAATAGCAGTGCATGCCAAGTATAAATACCAATAACTGCTTTTTTCATCTCATGCATGCTTTTGCTGTACATTACTTGGCCATAATCCAAAGGAGCTCACACAGGTCAGGCGCGCTCTAAGTAGAAGGAAATAATGGGAATAAGTCACGTTGCCAAAGTCCATGGCTAATGTATGTTATAGATAACCATTCATCACAGAACACATTGTAGTGTGAATAACTATGTATCCATATGGAAGATCAGGTGACATTGGCCAAACAGTACATAGTCTGCTATTTAATGACTCGGGGTGTCACATAATATGTACACCAGTTGGTGCATATCCACTCACACAGGAGTGGGAATGATTTAGCGGGTGACTTCAGGTCACCCTAACCCTCCACACCGATAATCATCCACACCACTCAAAGTGCCAGCAGCCTAGATATTGACATTTACAGTATGAGCAGCATCATCAGGAATTGAACCCATATCTATTTACATTAAATCATGTTCTTGCTGCACAGTACTAAATTAGAGTTGCAAATACACTTTATTGTTATTTTGCTGTCATTCCAAATGACACTGCTCCAAATTAGACGCCATTAAAAGGAATTAGTAACTGTTGCGGTAACCCGGTGGTTCGAAGGTCTAATCCTTGGTTGAGTAAAAGATGTAGAAATACCGCTTTTAAGGCTACACTAGGCAAGATTGTTACGTAAAAATATACCCGTCTTGTCAGCCTAAATAAGAGTGTGGCTGCAACAGAGAAGATTATCTGCCCACGGGAAGTGAAGAATCAAAATTTCAGACCAAAATGCAGTGCTCCAAAGAAAGCTGGACTCATCAGTGTTAGATATTTTTGCCTTTCTCATCCCTTTGGTATAAAGCGACCACAGACCTGGGTTGGTAACACAACATGAGGGTACCGTGTGCAGTTTACTGATGATTTCTGGGTGGTGAAGTTCAAATTTTCACCCTTGCTGCCATTTGGAGCCGCCAATGTGCATATCTGCCTTGTGCAGCTTTAACGTTCTTGTCTACTGTGGATGTTGGATGAGCTCTTTCATGCACAAAACGATGGACCAGTAAGTTGTTTTTGTGTGTGCATGTTTGTCTTTAATTTATTTGTAAAAGTCTTGAAAGTGCTGCTTCCAAATCAACTCATCAACTGACTCATCTCCCACAGAAATGGTTACACTTCAAACCCTCCAACTTCCAAGGGGCCCCATTCTACCGAGACCGTGCTCCTTGCTGCCAATGAAGCGCTGCACACTGCTAGAGCTGCTTCTCTATCTTCTATCCCTCTAGAGACCTTTGAGTCCACTATCTTTAAAACTGTGAGGCGACAGATGCTTCTTGTTGCCCTTGCCGACCTCAGATTTTCTGGGTCTGCACTCGGACTCCTACAAGACTGACCCCCTCTTAACAGGTATTGTGGAGAGGGTCTTTGCTCCATACACTCTCCAATGGGGTTCTCCAGTGTTCATCCCCTCTTCTCCCTCTACACTAAATCTCTTGGCTATATCCCACAATTCCTCCTGCCATTGCAATGCCAACAAAACTCAACTTTCCTTTCCCTTCGTCTGACACACAGGTGCGTGTCTCCACATGACTACTTGACATTTCCAGTTGGATGTCTGCCCACCACTTGAGGCCTATCACCAATGACAACAACATGGCGACTCCTGCCCAGACTACTGAGAATCTTGGATTGATCATTGGCAGTGAACTGTCATGTGAGGCCCACAATCCAGTCACAGCCCCCTTCCTGCAGATTTACACTCAACAACATCGAGACTATTCCTCACCGGGGGACTTTGCGCCGCTCCGTCTTTAATCATCTACTGTCTGGACTTATGCTGGCTGGGATTTGAAAATACTCTCTTCAGCCCCTACTGTACCATTTTTTCCAGAGGACTACTGCTACCCTTGTCTTCAAGCTACCGTCTCTCTAAATGTTCCATTGTCACTCCCCTCTGGCACTCCCTCCACCTAATGCCTGTGGCTCCCTCAAATCTAAACCTGTGGTAGCTGGCTCAGAAGGCTATCAAGAAAGCACCCCCATAACTACATCCCCTACCCTGCTAATACCGATAAGAGTGTTTAGCTCTCCGTTCAGTGGGGTAATCTGGCCATAATTCCACCCAGCATTGACTTTTCTTCCTCTTGACTCATGAATATTGGAAGGTGGAATAGACCTTCCAACTGCAATCAAGAAAGCAGTCGTTCCCTACCCTTCCCTGAAAACTATCTCTTCAAGAAACACCACTATTGTCTATTGTTTCTATTGTCCTACCATTCTCCTTTTTCCTACTTCTGCTACTACTAGTACTACTGCTATTGTTTGTGTTGCTCCTTATTTTTAATAGTTTCACCTTCGTTAACCACCTTTCTATGGCACTGCTGGTCTCTGCACGATTTGTTGTCATCCAATTGGGAACATCTGAACCCTGAGGCCAGCAGCCCAACAAGATTCAAACCCTGCCTTCCATCTATTGTTGTAGGGAATGCGGGGTTGCTGGCTAACAAGATGGATGAGCTCTCTGCAATGGCCAGGACACATGGGAATGTCAGCAGTGCAGTCTAATGTTTCACTGAGAAACCAGAGGAAACAGAGGAAAACAAAGTGCTAAGAAGACAGGATGGGGTCTTGTCATTTTTGTTCACTTTTGATAGTGTAATTTCATTTTACAGTGAAGGCTAGTGTCTGTAGTCCAGATACTGAACTACTGGCTGTGGGGTTGTGGCCATATAACCTGCCAGTGCAGTTGTCATGTGCCATTGCGGTTTTTGTGTACATAATGTGACATCCAATCAGCTGTCACAAGGTTGCAGACACAATATCCCAGTGCCTTCATGGTATAATCTCTGACTTCAACTTTGAGGAGGCCACAGGCCAGCTCACCCCACCATCGACAACTCAACAGGCTAACTGAATGGGGCCCCACCTACCACCACACACCCATTCAAGACTCAACACTCCCCCTCCCTCACTGCAGATACCTATGCAGTCTGACTACACTCTAATCTTGAGAGAATGAGAAGTGGGTTATGCAACTTCTAGATGTTTTCTGACGACTCCTCTGTCATCAGTGAGCGCGAGGAGTATGACAGGAGTCTGGTGGAGAGCTTCATCGGGTGATGCAAGGACTGTATGTTCTACTAATCTTCAGAGGTGTGTTGGGGAAGCAGCATCAATCTGGGGAAGGCAGGCAGGATAAAAAGAAAATCTCCTGGAAACCCCTGAGGAAATAGCGGATCGAGGAGGGGAGGATGAGGACTGAACTGAACTCCAACTTTGACAGGGATTCAACAGGGAGCATTTTAGGTGCTCTTTTGTGCTGACTACCATCAGACTGTACAATGCCTCCAACCTTAACTGAGGGCGACTAGCTGGGCTGGGTGCCTGCAATGTATATATGAGCTACCATAGATGCTTTTTGCATTTCTATGCCCTGGACTATTCTATATGATATTTGCTTTCAGTTTTTTCTGTTTTCTCTACATCCTCTGCACAGGAGTCACCACATATGACACATTTTTGCTGTACACCTGTTATCTCCTTGTAGATATTATGAACAGACATTTGTCATGTTTATACTTTGTAAAGTAAAATATATTGATAAGGTGGACAGTTCTTTGCGAAGGACATCTACTGTACACACCTAGACACATTCTGTACATTTGTACACATGTACATTTGTAGACTTATCAATGTAAATACACATCACACATTATTTGTATTTGCTGTATATTCCCATATCGTCTTCATATCATATTCACATTTCATTCCCAATATAGTAATTGTTATATATTGTGTATGTATTGATATTTTGTAATGCTTCCACCTATTTGATACTACATATATTTTAGGTTTATTTTCATATGGTACATATTCTGCATTGCTTTTCAAGTCCTGCCGCTATTTTGCATCTAATGCTGTAAACCCTAATTTCTCAAACTACAAAGCACTATTACAGAATATGTAATAAGTAAAAAAAAAAAAAAAATTTAAATATAGTATTTCATGATTGTACAATAGAATGCAATGCAATTGCATTTTTCAAAAGAGGCAAAAGAAAAATAATTCCAGCTGGGGGCAGAGTACCAGCTGAAATCCAATGATGCAGTGTATTCAATTAAAACTGCATTAGGCAACCGTACACACTGGTGGCTCCAAATGGCAGTGACAGGTAACATTTGCACTTCAATACCCCAAAATCATGTGATGTTGGGCTCTATTGTTCATGAATCAATGGTGCACTGTGGAAAGCGCAGTCAAAGCTCACAGGTTGTGAGTGTGCAGGGCACGGTGACTGATTTTTGTTTGGATTAGGAGGAATACATCATCAGTAGGTGAGTGAGCCTATGAACAATTAAATCACCTCTTTTCCCTCCCTTGAAAAGCAGTACTCTGACAATTTGATGATGGAGGACAACAGTCTGGAGCAGCGCTGCCACAAAAACTTGATCATGACACACACCCCTACTACCACTCTCCTCCGATTTAAGTGCAGTCAAGTTCATGGTGAGTCACCAAAATATCCAATGGGTACAGGTGAGGAAAAAAAAGAATGTCTGTGTCCACCTGCCGGAAATGCCACTTCTCCCACGCAAAGCCACAAAAATACAGCCCGTGAAGTCGGTAAATTGCACACAGCATGGTCATGTTTACCACCTGGCTGGTCTGCACAGAGTGCTCGCTTGCTGCTGTTTAGAAGTCAGTTTGCATTCCACCCTTGAGTTTCAATTCATCATTTCCTGCAGGCGGAGAAGTGTCCACACCCAACACCGCAATCTCATTTGGGCATACAGGGTGAAGGGTCTGAGTTAGGGGGAATGGGACGCTCTTCTCTACTGTAGTCTCAGTTTGAGATTTAGGATGTGTATTTTTACATAAAACTCTAAGCTTTAGTGTAGCTTTAAAAATGGTACAGACCTCCTCGACACCAGGATACCATAACAGTTACTAATTCCTAAAAGGAGACTGGAAGAATGTGTCTATCTGGCTCTCAGTCGTGCTCATTAAGTAAGGCAAACACCAAAGCAGGGGATTTAGCTGTAAGCCAGAACAGATCATCTCTCAGATCTCATACACACTGCCAGTTTTGCATAACCGGGTATTACAATGAGAGATCAAAAATAAGAGTATTAACTTTAATCTCAATTTGAGACATTCACAAGTTACACTGTCTGACCGTGAGATTAATATAGGTTATTCTGCTGGTGTCATATTCCAAAAAATACCTCCCTAATTTTGGTATTTTGTTTTTATTAATTTAATTAAACTGAACATGGTCATCCATAGGCTGGGTGAACTGCCTGTCCTTAAGGCCCATGAAACCCACTGAAGAAAAAGCCCTGGTTTCCATTTGATAGCAGTGAAAAAAATGTTTTTATTCCAAATCAATTTTAAAATAATAAAATAGATTTGATATTAAACCATTGTATGATTTGGAACAACACTTTCAACAAGATCAATATATACACCCTTTCAATTACTTTGAACTTTTATTTATGTCTGTCTGAAGTGGGTGTCGCTGTTTTGGAATAAATTGCTGCAGGCAAAATCAATGGTGCTGTAGACAAATTTCAAACACTAACTGCATTGGTTAGACAAGACGTTTTAGAAATGATCAATGTAGTTTGCAGTTTATGGTTAAAATGAATTCACTGATATACTCCATACTCCTACTCCTGGTTCTTTACCAGTGCTGGCATTTGAAGACCTTTGTGAAGTGAAGACCTTTATCATCACTTATATGGTGCCTATATTTCTTTGAGGATATGAATGCCTCTATTCACAAGGCCCAGGTTGTCACAAGCATGACAACCTGGCCAAAAGCCTGTATGTGAGTGAATGAATGCCATTTACCTTTTTTTCTAGAAGATATCTAGCAGATATCTAGGCTACACCAAATAAAAAACAACCTTTTCAGAAATGAGTCATGGTGTTTTTGTTATTTTGTCCATGTCCTACATGTCCACTCTAACTTTCATTTGAATTCTGCTCACAATCAACCCATCCATACTGATAACATAGTGTTCGGTGAGTAATGGCACACAAAGGTTCTGCATTAATTTTGAGCTCTTTGATATCTTCCTCTGTTCACCCTGGGCCCTGGAAAAAACAATCAACACCAGAACGTATTAACATGAGAATGATTAATGTGCCCAGATGAACCCCATACTGTAAATCATTTGTAAAGTTTATGTGCAGGACACTGTGTAATGATCACAAATCACACACCCAGGCAAAATAGTTACGGGAGTGCACTGGAGATGGTGGTTAATTCTGATTTATATTTAAAGGTAGTACGAGCAATTATTGTGGACTGGTGTGGTAAATGTGGTGTCCAGAAGTCCGCTTGCCCAATATAGCTCGGTTACGGTGTTTCAGCGATAAAGGTCCATATCGCGGCGTAGTCCGGTCACTAAATCTGGGAGATGGATTTCCTGAATGTTTCCTCGGTTGCAGCGACCAAAGAACGGCGAATTACAGCACCGAACCGCCGACGTAAAGACGGGTGTGGGAAATGTGGTGTCCAGAACTCTGCTTGTCCGTTGTAGCTTGGTTAGTGTTTTTTCCCGATAACGGTCCCCATCCCACCATGGTCCAGTGTCTACTACTGGAGTCTGGCTTCCTGGTTGTTGGGAATGCAAGTTGACAGGCAGGTAAGACAGCCAATCATTTCATTCCAGCCAAATGGGCCATCTAATAATTTAATTCGAGCTGAAGGGCAAGTTAAAAGACACGTAGTATGTCCAATCGTTTAATTTGGACTGAATTAAATGATTGGACGGACTTATTACAGTATTACAGCTGCTACAGACATCGGATTTTTTCCCATTTTTCTTTCAGAGGACTTGATTTATTGATTTCTTTCGGGATATAAATACAATTTCTACTAATATGACC
>CABFOP010088169.1:0-11630 GCA_900683385.1 Anoplogaster cornuta | reverse complement strand
GGAGAGAGGCAGAGAAAATAAAGATTAGATTTACTTTTGTCGTAACCGAGTTGAGCACTTCACCGAAACCGACTTTTAAGTTGTCATTTTGCAACGGTAGACATTTTGCAAAAAAAACAACCCGTTCCCCTCTCGTCTCTCATGAGCTTCAACAACAAAGTATTGAACTCGTTAAAACAAAGAGATGGACCAAAATGTCTCCTTTTGCAGGCTGACAACCTGAATTGTCAATATCGGGTGAAATGCCCCTTTAATATTGAGCGACGACACAGCTGGGATTCATCCATGAGGCGGTCGCATGGATGACATTAACTGATGAGTTAATGGGTGTTCACCACACACGCACACGCACACGCGCACGCGCACACGCACACGCACACGCACACGCACACACACACACACACACACTGACACAGGACAATGAGACACATAGACACACACAAGCAGACAGTGAGAATAAACATGAAAATAAATGGAGACTAACAAGAAACATTCAGCTCAGACAGACATATCCTCCTGTGGGTTCGTCTGTTTCAATGTGTGTGTGTGTGTGTATTCACCTTAGGTTTTGAACATGTTTGAGTGTGTGTGTGTGTGTGTGTGTGTGTGTGTGTGTGTGTGTGTGTGTGTGTGTGTGTGTGTGTGTGTGTGTGTGTGTGTGTGTGTGTGTGTGTGTGTTAGTCTTCTCTCTAGAGTCTGGTGGGGGTCTGGAGGAGGGAGGGAATGGAAATGGCAATTAACCCGGAGACAAACCCACAGACAGAGGGCAGTTTGGGCATCGTAGTGTTGAGAGGAGGTCAGAAATATCTCACTCTCTAAATGAGAGAGAGGAAGAGAGAGGTTTTTTTTTGCAGACTGGTTAATGTGTGTATGTATCAGAGCTTTCGTTTCATAGTATCCGCAGGTTTCATTAAAAAGAAGAAGCCAAATTTAAGACTTTGAAGACCTTTTCAATGCTTCCTGGAATTGAATTTCAGACCAGATATATAAAAACAGAACCATCTCAAAACAGCTGAAACTATAAATGGGCAGTAAAAGAAAAAGGAAATTAATGGGTGAGACGAATTCCAATTGTGGTTGGTAAATTCCCATTCAAATACTTTACCGTGATTCACTAAAGGTTATCGTATCATGAGGCAGACCCGCCCATCTTTGAACCAGGTCTGGTGTATATGGGTCGATGTGGTAAAGGTGTCTGTCTGTCTGTGTGCATCCTTTTGGGTTTTCTGTGATTCTTGGTGACCGCATTTCCCATAAACCCCTCTGTTTCCTGTGGGGAAAGGAGGACGCTGCTCGTGCGCATTTTGCTTCGAAGAGCGACAAGAAGCGAGAGTTGAAAGTTGTGCAGCTAAACGTCCTTTAATACACGTGACTCGCGTGTCGTGTGTGTGTGTGTGTGTGTGTCAAAGTGTGTGTGTGTGTGTCTTGAAATGCAATCCAGGGTTATGTAGAGATATGTGTTAAGGATGTTTAATGATGCATTGGTGATAATGGGAGTGCAAAATCATCCAGACAGCATAGAAAAGGCATCAAATTGTATTTCTCTGACTTTTACATCTGCAAGCTGAGAGGCGTTCAGTTGCCAAACACGGTGCAACTGAAACCGAGGACTCCTTCGTATTTTCCACCCCTGCAGAATAAAAATTGGAGTGTAGGAGGAGAAGGAGAGGAGGCCGCCGCAGTAGCGTGAAATCTACCGCGATGCACACTGAATCAAAACGGGGGAGTTAGACGAGAGGTCTTAGACGAGAGGTCTTAGACGAGAGGTCTTAGACGAGAGGTCTTAGACGAGAGGTCTTAGACGAGAGGTCTTACCCAAACAGGCCTCTGAAGCAGCACGGAGACAAGAGATGGGAGAGAGACCACGGTGAAAAGCATGGAAGAACAGAAAACTAAACAAGAGGTGCAAAGCAGAAAGTCTCACACACACACACACACACACAGCACACGCATTGACAGAATATACAACAACTTGGCTGAAATAAACAAGACAGATATAACTCCAATACACGGCGGGAGATGAGCTGCTAGCAGGTAGCGGCAGGTGAGTCAGGATGACATCACTGACTGCAGATCTGTCCATCACTTTCAGAGTACAGAGTTATCGATGTGTTTGGAAATGTCACCTTACAGGTAAAGCCGAGTTTGGCCAAACACACAACGTCGGGGAGTGAGGAGAGCGTGGTTTCATTGACTTTTGCACGAGATTAAATAACATTTATTTTGATAAGTGAAGATGATACCAAGCCATACCTGGTTTCACTCCATGCCACACTGTTTGAGAAACCCCTCGACTACAGGGATGAGAGTGCGCCAGTGTCTCATGATGACACTTGGCGGGCTAAAGAAATGAATCTGCGTTCGTGTCATTGGAGGGTTTTAACGCCACGTGGTCTAAATGCTGTTTCTCTTCACGCTGCCAAGATCCCTCATCCTGGATCTATCCTGCAACTCTCCTCCACTAAACACTGCAACAGCAAACACAACCTATGTTTCTTTTTTCTCACACATTTTGAAGACAGAGCTGAATATCGATACAGTAACACACACTTCCAATCTTTCAAACTATTCTTTTTTCCCCTCTTAGAGGTGGAGCAACAGTGCAGCAGTAGTGCAGTGAACATGCAGTAAAAAATGTGGGGCTTCTGCAATGACCACATCTGTATAGAACATCTAACATCTACAGCTGTCCTGATCTGCACTGTGGTTTAGCACAGAAATTCATCACGCAGAAATGAAGAAGGAGGGAGTGGCATCAATGACATCAGGTTGGTAGGTTACTGTCATCTGGATAAATCCTCTCCACTTGGGTGTGAGATAAACTAACTAGAGGATAACACCTCTGTCTATTGCTTTCCAATCTGGGGAATGTAAATCAACCACCAGTGTGGTCAATGTGGGCTGTGTGCAAAGTCTCTCTCTCAACCACACACAGTTTAATTTGGCAGACAAACGAGTTGGCTCTCGCAAAGTGCCGTTTTATACTTTGCCCGACTTTCCTCGTCATATAAAACCCACATCTGAATTAGAGTGCAATGTCAGCCGAGAACAGAGAGAACAGAGCGTTGAGTATAAATCATATTTAAAAGATTTTTAGAAGATTTTTCCCCCAATTTAACAATTTAAGCAGCGAGTTAAAGCATTCAAAATGTGTCCTGGTGATTACAGAGACCGTCCCACAACCAGAAGGTCACTGTGTCATTGAGCGTGACAGGAAGTCCATATGTGCTCTGGCAGAATCCCAGCTTGCACGAGGTTGGGACCGCTTTAAAACTCTACATTATCTCAACTCGTACTCTGTCTGCACCTCGGCACACTCGACACCCAGAAGACAAATCGCTTTTTTTTGGTCTATGTATCCGGCTAGCTTGCACCGCCTCCCATCGACGTTTCATCCTACAGCAGACCGACGAATCCTGAATTGGTCCGCCTCGTCTCCGTTCTCGTCTCGTCTGTAATCGCTCATCGATTCTGCTGAAATCGATGAGCGGTTTCCACGGTACCGACCGGCAAAATAAAAGGCCGATAAACGCAGCTTCAGTTTGGAAGCGGCGTGCTGAGTCGGATCAATGGCTGTGTGATCACTTTTCACACATACGGTATTGGCTATGTGTGTGTGTGTGTGTATGTGTGTGTGTGAGAGAGAGAGAGAGCGAGAGAGAGAGAGAGAGAGAGTGTGTATGTGTGTGTATATATGAGCCATGCCGACGGTTAGCTCTGTAATTAACAGGGCCAGAGCAGCGTCTTCCCTCACCGGCACTGACACAATATGGAGCTTAATGAGACCCGGGGAAGCATGAAATGATGAAATGAAATCAAGTCGGTAACGGCACATTACGGGTATTCAATGTGAGCCTCTGTCTGCACAATTAGTTTAAATGGCTCCAGATGCCGCGAGTACAACGGGTGGGTATGGATGACGACGGCGACGACGATGCATTTTACATTTTAGAAATGTAGCAAACAACTCAACAACTTCCCATGAGTACAAGAGTAGAACTTCACAAACAACCAAAAATAAAGAAGGGTCAACGAGTTCTGGTGGCAGCAATACTGAAATATCCCTATTCCTGAAGGGTTTTGGTGCTAGAGTGATATGTCCCTATTCTTGAAGGGTTTTGGTACTACAGATAGTGAAATATCCCTATTCTTGAAGGGTTTTGGTACTACAGATAGTGAAATGTCCCTATTCTTGAAGGGTTTTGGTGCTACAGATAGTGATATGTCCCTATTCTTGAAGGGTTTTGGTACTACAGATAGTGAAATATCCCTATTCTTGAAGGGTTTTGGTACTACAGATAGTGAAATGTCCCTATTCTTGAAGGGTTTTGGTGCTACAGATAGTGAAATATCCCTATTCTTGAAGGGTTTTGGTACTACAGATAGTGAAATGTCCCTATTCTTGAAGGGTTTTGGTACTACAGATAGTGAAATATCCCTATTCTTGAAGGGTTTTGGTGCTACAGATAGTGAAATATCCCTATTCTTGAAGGGTTTTGGTACTACAGATAGTGAAATATCCCTATTCTTGAAGCGTTTTGGTGCTACAGATAGTGAAATATCCCTATTCTTGAAGGGTTTTGGTACTACAGATAGTGAAATATCCCTATTCTTGATGGGTTTTGGTACTACAGATAGTGAAATATCCCTATTCTTGATGGGTTTTGGTACTACAGATAGTGAAATATCCCTATTCCTGGAGGGTTTTGGTGGTACTGAAATATCCCTAAATCCGAATAGTGCTCCTTTTGATGGCAGCAATGCTGAAATATGCCTCTCTAAACAGTTTTGGTGGCCGTAAAACCCCAAAATATGCCTGAAGAGTTTTGGTGGTAGTATTCCTGAAATCATCTTACCTGAATGGTTTGGGCGGCAGTATACTGAAGCGCGTCTTCTCCAGCATCTTCCTGATTTTGTTACGTCCTCCCGACACAGTGTTGGCTTTCATTTTCCTGGTGCTCTTGTGGTCGGTAGGGAACTCCATGTCCCCGGGCAGGTCGGGGATGGAGAAGCGGTTGCCCTTCTTCTCCTGGATCTTTGGGATGTGAGGACCGCCGTTCTTCTTCTCGTGCATGATCCTGCTAAGGAGCTCTTTGAAGACTAGGTGGGAGGAGATGAAGAGTGAGGATGAAGAGGAGTGGGTAGTCTCCGCCTCAAAGGTCATTTCTGCTACGTGGCGTTGATTGAACGAAATCATTTCAGCTCAACTCAACAGATTTATACAGTCACTCAAATGGGAGGCTGGTGAAGGCAACTCACCTCAACTGTGTATGTGCGTGTGAATAAAACAATACTCACCAAATATGTTGGTTTTCACGGTGAGGGAGAGGTGGGTGTTATTCCTCAGGATGTCCACAGCTTTGGAGTAGGAGATGTTCTCAAAGTTCTGACCGTTGATCTCCATGATCTGAAACCGATGCAGAAGACATTATATCTATATCTCTCTCTGTCTCCATCTCAGAGACGTGTTGTGTACATAAATTAAAGGAAAAGCAAGCAAGATTACTAACTACTGTCTTGGTTGCAAGAGTTAACAAAGCATGCAATTACATTTTTGATATTAAGATTATGATAATAAAGTTTGGGATTGTCAGAATGCTTGGAAGGCGTTTGTGATATTATATCTAATATTATATATTAGGGCTGCATCTAACGATTATCTTTGTTACCGATTAATCTGCCGATTATTTTCTCAATTAATCGATTAATCGTTTGGTCTATAAAACATTAGAAAATCATCACAATATCCTAGAACCCAAGGTGACCTCATCAAATGTCTTGGTTTGTCCGACAAATAGTCCAAAACCCAAAATTATTTAATTTATTATGATGCAAAACCAATAAAAGCGGCAAATTTTCACATTTAAGAACCTGGAACAATCAAGTTTTAGAATTTTTGCTTCAAAAAGGACTTAAACAATTAGTCGATTATCAAAATAGTTGCCGATTAGCTTTCTGTCGATCGACTAATCGATTAATCGACTAATCGTTGCCGGTCTACATTCTATATCATATAACATGTCCTCTCACCTGGTCTCCCCGTTTGAGTCCTGACTCCGCGGCTTTGCTTCCCTCCTCCACCGACTCCACGAAGATGCCGAAGCCCCTCTCGCTGCCGCCCTGCAGGCTGAAGTACAGCGGCGACTCCCTGGACGCCTTCTGCAGAGTGATCTGCCTCCACTTGGCCTTGGCTGCACACGCGATGTTCAACAACCGCAAGTGGCCCTTCATTTTCTGACGAGGAGGGGGGAGAGAGGAGGGGATGAGCAGGAGGAGGGCTGCACTGCAACTCGTTTTGTTTAAAGCTGCACTATGTTGTTTTGGGAAGAGACACAAATGCTTCAAACTGGTTGCAAATCTCTTTTTGAAGAGAAGCACAGATAAGCCAAAATGCTTCTATGTATCGCTTCTAGCTGTGGCTTCGAACAGCAAACTCCATCCAATTTACCTTGTGGAACACTTTCATTCATTTACTCATTACTACATTGCTATAAACTTTTCAGACATTTCACAAGTCACAAATCTTCTTCCCAACTACGTGGCACAGCTTGAAAATGATCGCTGACCTGTAGTCATTTATATCAAAAGATTGAGGAAATTGATAAGGAGAAAAGAGGAAGCACAGTGCTTATGTGTCTTATTAAAGGTGAAACATAAATGATGGATGGGTGGATTGGATTAAATGAGACACTATAATATTGATAATAAATATTCTGTTTGAAATTTGAACACAGACTCAGCTGCTAACCTGTCAGGGGGCACATCACTCTTTTAATGAATGATGTTAACCTGGGCTGACTCTTTTTAAGGGGTGTTATTCACTGCTTTAAAAGTAATCAATAAAATTGTAAAAGCAATTCTAAAATCAGGTGTAATCACAGCTGCGTTTTGGACTCCAGTCGTACATTCAGTCGTACATTCAGTCATACACGCATGTGGGCGAAAGCTGAACTAAAACTAATCAGGGGTCTGATCTCACCGTGGCTTCCAGATGTTTCTCAAAGTCCTCCAGGAAGCGCGTCATGGCCGGGTCGCCCTCGAAGTCGTTGAAATGGTTGTTGACCCATAGCAGCACTATTCTTGTCACCTGGAGACACAATGAGATCTTTAGTCAGGGTGGACACAAATCTCACACACCTTTTGGTACAGTTCACTTTAATTTGAATTCCCTGGTTTCTTCCTCTCTGGCCCCAACCCCACAGAGAGGTCAGAGGTCAGCTACAGAAGAGCACCCATGAGCTGGTAGAGATTCAGTGTCTTGCTATTTATTATATTACTGTGAAAATGAAACTGTCTGTAGCTGTGTTTCCATCTAATTGTCAAGCAAACGAGGCTATGCAAAGTGTAGTTTCATCAGAAGTTGGCGGTATAGGCTAAGTTACACATGGCTGTAATAAACAGTAGAAGAAGTACTGTAGAGGTTGCGAACCGGAAACAAAACCAAGCGCCTCTGCGATGGATTGTGGCTGTTTTCCATCTAAAATGGCTGTGATGTTTTTTCTTCACGGATGAGGCCGAGGGATCATTCGGTCTCCTCGCCGGTCCGCGCGTACCCGTTGTCGCTGCCAGCCATGTTTCCACGCATTAAGGGAATAACCCGGGAAGACGCCGACAGCAGAAACAGCTGATCAGTCACGTGAGTTAAATGATCGCTAGGTCAGAACTTATTTGGCAAAGGTGTTTCCACCTCAAGCGAGCGAAAAAACGTTTTTTTTTTTCAAGTTTTTTTCAAATTCTGCCGTTTCCATCAACCTTTTCTAATGCGAGACTTCAAAATGCACATAAAAATACATCTACTATTACAAACAGTAGCATCAATAGTGAGCTTTGTGCTTTCATTTGGGCTGATCTTGGATTGCATCAAAAAGCAGCAGGGGAGCTAAATACTGACACACTCCACGCCAGCAGAAAGCAGATCGCTGGGGCTTTAACACGGTTTTGCCCACAGCTGATAAACAAATATGATGACTTCTGCATATTTACAGTGAAGTTAACATTATTCTAACATTAGCAAAAGCTTACGACAGACACCGTACATCATCCAGGGACGCGTCGATCAATTAAACGTTCGACACAACGCTCGCTTTCTGCACAGGGTGACGGCTTATGAGGCCGAGTGACAAACCCCGTAAAGACTATTGACAGCACAAAACTAATCTCGGGTTAAATCAATTATGGATTATGGGAGTGTCAGGGCTGAACAAATCTCTGTTGCGCCCGAAGACAGCTGAGCCAGCCCAACCTCGTATTGATCCGCAGCTGCCGGGCGCACACACACGTGGATTTCCACCGAGGCGCGTAAACACCAATAATCACACACAGCACAAAGAGAGGCATATAAAACTACACACACACACCGCTACACACACCACACATGCACCGTATGCCTCACCGTGTCTCGGAGGCTGTCCACCTTGAACCACTCCAGCAGTTTCTTGCCGACGTCCATGGGGTTGGACAGGAAGGTCCTGTAGGTCAAGAGGAAGTCCTCGATGTAGGTGGGGTCCACCACCGACGGCTCCTCCACCAAGTGCATGATCAGACGATCCGGGGTTCCCTAGTGGGGGGTAAACACGCACATACATGAAGATACACACATGAACACACACTTAATAGTAACACACAGTTACTATTTCTAGATGTGTGACTACGATGTATGACAGTTTTGGAGGGAAATGATACGAAACACGACTACAGTATGGATAATAGGGCAGTACAGGAAGTAGTATACTGCCCCAGGGGAGACATGGACATTGGACCTACCACCCATTTCAACGGTGAAATGAATACACGGAAATTGAGGTGGCGGTATTCCATAAACCTTGACGACACTACAGGGTTTCCATTCGGCACATAAAGCGAAACACTTCTGTTTTCGGTGAAGGCCGCCTCTCGCACAACACCAGAGGCTGCTGGGGGGGGAAACGACTCGTCTGACAGGGAATAGAAACTAGAGAGAGGCGTCCAAAAAAACAACAACAAAAAAAACAAACCCAGAAACCCGCTAACACTTGTGAATCGATTCATCTCGACTCGGATGTGTTTCGGAGCCGACGGGGCTTCCTCGGAGCGGCGGCCCGGGGAGAGGATCGTTCAGGCCCCATTATCCGATCGATACCCGGCCGGCCTCTGGAGACTCGGAGAGAGGATCAAAAGGGCGTCGGAGCGGAGAGCGCCGCAGCCGTAGCAGCAAATAGACGCTAATAGTGCTGACAGCGCCTCTGAGCGATCGGCCCGAGAACACCGCGCAAAGACATTGACGTTCTCGGTGAGCTAGGTGAGGGCATGTTCAATTTATAAGAGGGTTATTTTCAAATCAATCCGCCGCAATCCAGTGCGTTTAAGTATATACTGATGACAAACAAAGCGCATGTTTCGATTTATGGATTGGAGTTTTTCAAGTTAAGTTTAGCTCCGCCCCTCGTGTCCTGCCCTCCAAAAACAAAAAATGTATTCCTTGAATTGAGCAATTTAACCAAAGTTCCGGGTGAACCATCGGTCTAAACCTTCCTGTGTCTTTTCCTCTTCCTTTCCAACCAATCTAAGAGCACATTTAAACTTTTGCAGTTAATAATAATAATAATAATAATGTGATGCATTATTGATCCCTGTGGGGAAATTCTCTTTTCGCTCGCTCCCCTTTCAGGAAGATCAGAGCCTTTTCCTTAAAGCCGATAGTTAAAGAGCGGCATGTACTGTCATTTTATGTGCTAATATGTAATTACATGACATCCCCCTTTTTCAAATCACTCTGTTAAGATCTTATGGTTTCAGCAGATCCAAATGCATATCATGTATTTGGTACAACACTGTTACAATCCACTGCTGTACTATTTAATAAAGCAGAAATGCCTTAAAAACTGAATTATAACACTTCGGAAAGTATAAAGTATAGAAAATTGACTTAGAGGGCCATGGAGAGATGAAAAAACAACTTTGTGGCACAACGACTTCCTATACTATTCTCTTGGATGGCTTAACACTCCTCTTCCATCCCACCTTGATAACAATGTACACACCTTGATGACGATGTGGCCCTTCCGGGTGCCGCTGCGGTCCAGCTCGCGGTGCTCCTTCACCATGACGATCTCGCCCTCCTCCTCCACCTTGTGCGTGTTCTTCTCCACGTGGTTGAGGATGCGCCAGTAGTCCTCCTGGGCGACGCACACGAACTGGTCGAGGACGACATGGGGACAGCGGGTGAACTGGTAGTAGAGCAGGATGCTGCTGCGCACCACCGCCGGGTACTCCAGCAGCAGCACCGCCGAGCCGAGGGGGCAGGAGGTGAAAGGCATGATGGTCCGACCGCGCTCTCTTTCTCGCGCTAGCTAAAACGCGGTTGGACAAAAAGTGCTGCCCGAGTGCCGACGGTTGCAGATCAGTTCAGACTTTAAAAGTCCAGACACGCAAAAGCATCCCTGACTACAACTTAACAGTGGAGCCACACTGATTTCCCATAATGCTGCACCGAACGGAGAGAGCCACCTACTCTTCCACGGCGTCGTCGCTTGTTTATGCTCTCAGTCGACTAAATCATCAGTTCCTGCATCTTCCTGCACGTCTGCAGACAGGAAATGATGCGCGCACGGCAGAGGAACTGGGCAGTAGCGGCGACCGACAGAGAGGGGCTGTAACCACCGATAGAGGCCGGGCTAATTTTACTACCGCTGGGCTAATTAACGTCGCCGCCCAGCTCTATATTAAGACGAGCTTCCTCTTAAGCTGTGACTATGAGAACGCGAGACAACAGAGATGACGGTTCTACGTTCAACACCGTCTGAGAGTGTTTGTTCTCCACGGCAACAAGCGCCGAGGCCGGTGAACGAGCGGACGTTCAAGACACACAGAAGCGACGCTATCTTGATTCTCTAACAGTCGACTTCTGCCACGGAAGAAAAGCAAGAAAAGGGAAGAAGTCTGAATTCAGAGATGAGTCAAGTGTGGCTCCAAAAAAAAAAAGTTATATAACCACAATTACAATTCTGGCTCTGTTTGACAAAGGACTACAACATTTGGTGGCAGCCCTTCATATTACACTACACAAACTACCTAGAAATATATGTAATTGCATGAACATGAACATGAACAGAAGCTAACCGTTAATTTCTGGTAAAACTTCATTGTAGTTAATTAATTATACGTATCAGCGTAATTGCTCAGCTAAACAATTATATACCAAATGTTTCTGTCATTGTAAGCGAAATGTGACACATCACGACTCGCGGTCTCGATGACCCCCCCTTTCCTTCTCTCGGCCCTCCTCACCTGGCAGTCGTCCCCCTTGGTGCGAACCTCTCCGCTCATGAACTGCTTGTCCAGCGTGGGCGAGATGCCGAAGCTGTTGCCCATACACAGGGTCTCCACTCGCGCCTCCGGGTGGCTGATCTCCACCGCCCCGTTCAGGATCACATACCACAGGTCCAGCTGGAAAGGAGAACGACATCATCATCATCGTCATCTTAATTAAAACTTTTCTACACAGGGATCGTTCCAAGTTTCATTTGATCTTATATTGCGTCAGGATGTGGTCATGTGACTGAGGTCCGACTGGGCACTCGTATGGTTTCACTTCAACAGAATCGCTAAGACCATAGGACAGTCTGCATACGGTCAAATAAAAAAAGGCGGGT
>CABFOP010088167.1:0-13207 GCA_900683385.1 Anoplogaster cornuta | reverse complement strand
TGCATATTAACAGTCCAACTTTAACAGAGCCAAACTTATATCAGCTTTCAGCTTCCTTCTCACGTTTGCGGCGTGGGCGTGGCTTCCAAGTTTGGTCTCAGCCAAATAGGATTCGCTCGTATAGGGGCTCTGCCACTAGTGGCCAAGCCCAAAAATAAAGGCAGAAAGACCCACAACAAACAACAACTGAAGCCAGCTGCAGTAAAGGCCTGGCAAAGCATCACAAAGGGGGAAACGCAGCATTTGGTGATGTCCATGGGTTCCAGACTTCAGGAAGTCATTGCCTGCAAAGGATTCTTGACAAAGTATTAAAAATGAACACTATGACTATGTTAATTTGTCCAATTACATTTGAGCCGCTGAAAATGTGGGACTGTGTATAAAAATGCTTGCAATTCCTAAACGTTTCATACGATATTTTTGTTCAACCGCTTGAATTAAAGCTGAAAGTCTGCACTTCAATTGCATCTCAATTGTTTCATTTCAAATCCATTGTGGTGGCATACTGTACATAGCCAGAATTATGAAAATTGTGTCACTGTCCAAATGTTTCTGGACCTAACTATGCTATTTGGATTTCTGTATATTTAGGCTAACAGTTCACATGTTCTGATTAAGGTTGTATTCAGGATAAGCTTCATGTACCAATCAGAAACATCCTGGTGTACATAAATTAACAGTATACGTTGAATGTTATCATGGAAACAGAACCTACACAAACCACAATAAGTCAAGTTTATTTATAGAGCACTGTTAACTGGGATTGGATTTACAGAAAACGGGACACAATACGCATAAAAAAAAGGTGTTTACCTAATATAGTCAGGATTTTATATTTGTATCACAAATAATATCATACTTTTATTTTGCATGTATATGCTGATGACTCTTTCCTTGCCTCTCCAGCCTTTCAGACAGAAGGGAAACTCTATTTAATACTGGACTTTCTCAGGGGAGGAGATGTATTCACTCGCTTATCCAAAGAGGTAAGCTGACTTCCTGTTGCCTTGCATCTCATTATGCTTGACTCGAAAGCCCATTTGCACAATCATTTTTGTATCTGTTTAGAAATGCACAATAGCGTATGTACTCCTCGATGAAGAGTTTAATGGCCTTTGAACCCATAGAGAATTTTTTTTAAAACAAGTATTTTTTTAAATCATAATTACGTGTTCCACATCATGCTTTCATGCTTTCAAGGCATTGTTGAGATGACAACCTTAAACCTTTTTTTAGTCTATCAGAAGCACTGTCAAGTAATTTTTCTCCCATCTTCTATGTTTTTTGTTTTTTACTCAAATTCTGACTTGAATTATGCCTTGAAGCAAGAGTGCTTTTCTGTGAATGTTTTCAGATCATCAATTGCCTGTATTTAAAAGGCCCAGATCACATCTCTGCAAATGCTTTCAGGAAACTTGTGCATGATCTAATTGTTCTTTAGATAGGTCTTCTGCTGATGTATTGATGTTGCAATGATAATAATAATCTGTTTTCTCTGTTTGTGGTTATTGAAGCTTAATATTGAAGAGCTGTTTGCTGCTGCATTTCGTTCTTCTTCCGAGTCCAGAGAGTAAATTTGTCCAGTTCTTATCAGGTTATGTTTACAGAGGCGGATGTGAAATTCTACCTTGCAGAGCTGGCCCTGGCCCTCGACCATCTGCACAACCTCGGCATAGTTTACAGAGATCTCAAGCCAGAGAAGTATGACACCCCCCACCCCACCCCATTACCACTTACCCTTCACCTCACCTCATACCCTGGTCATCTCCCAACCCTTAATGGACCTGCACTGGTGTAATTTTGCTTTTATTTCATTCATTTCAACACCATCTGTTCTCAAAAGCAGAAAAGCACTGGTGACTTTCACATGCACGCGTGCAGTGTAAACCTCTGGCCTATGTCGCATGCCACATCTTCAAGATGCCATAGCCCTCCATTCCTAATGTCATAAGAGCACGTGGAGTCACACTGAGATGACAAAGACGATGAATGTATCAAACATTACTTATAATCTAATATTAGCATGTATAATGGAAGATATTTTAAGCGATGCACTCTTATTTATTTATTGTCATTGAGAGTATAAAACGGATAAAACGGCAAAGAATATGTGCCAATCCACTGCCAAGCATTAGTATTATGAACGCAACCCTGAAATATACACTGTGATTCAACTCGGATGGAACGGAACAACTTTTCATTTGATTGAAATTGGTCTAAATTTATACATTGTGTGTAAGTCTATAACTTAATGTTTGGTATATTCAATCTCTTCCTCCTTTTTACTTCTTCCTTTTCCTCAGTGATCGATTATCTCTCTGAACCAAGCACTTGGAGTAGAATGAGAGGCAGTGGCATGTTGACGATATGGCTAGATGACACGGATGAGAAATGTAGACCGTATGTGTGCAACCCTCAAAGAGCTAAAAGCAAAATTATGCTGGTGTTATCCTTTAAAAAGAAAAATGTGCTAAAGGAGAATTTTCATATTATTCATCTATTTATAAAACAGACTTTTATATGTGATGTCATATAAATCAACATTTATTTTCCTTTGATAGTAAATGGGAGAACATTTCTTTCATCCTCTACAAGCAAATAAACTTTATGTTATAATAGTGCTCATTTCTCCACCTGAAAGCGGTATGCTCATATCCATAAATTACGCTGGGTATTTCCACAATGTCCCAAGTTGGGCTTTCATAGCTTTATTAAGTGTCACTTAGGAACATTGCAGATTCTAGCTTCAACCTTTGATACTGCAACTCCACCAAGAGGTTGATACCAAGCGTATATCCTCATACAGACACCAACTAATTGCTGCCAATATTTTCCAGACCTTGATTTAACATTAAGAGTAATTTTATAATCTGTCTATACAAAAAGATCTACTACGTCTACTGATTCTTATAATTACCAGTCCTTTGAAAACAACTCCAGAACTAGATCTTGCACAAAATCCATAAGACCTCAGCACTTTAAAGTGTGCTCAAATCTGATACAAGTAGTCTTAGAGGGTTGGAAATACTGTTCATTATTGTGTTGTTACTTGGTGCAAACAATATTCACATTATCTGCTTAACTCTGGGGGAAATTGTTCTTATTTTGCAGCATCTTACTTGATGAAGCTGGACATATCAAGTTAACAGGTATGTACTGTTCTAGGTTTGTTATTATCTTAAAGGAATAGTTCACCCCAAAATGAAAATTCAGTCATTTTCTACTCACACACATGTCAATTGAAACTCCATTGAAATTCATAGAATACCAAACGCACAACGAGTTAGCCCACATACTTGCATTTCAGTTTTCTCCCAAACTATCGAAGTTAACGGGGGCCATCTTTATACAGTTCCAAAAAAGCATAAGATCAATCAAATTTCCAAACAGTTTTGTATAATATAATCCAAGTGTTTTACAGCCAAACAATGGCACTGTGGGTCCAATATGTTCCTCATCTCCTATATTTTCCTTACTGACAATGGTCTGGCAGCAGACTGTGCTTGCTACTGATGGTCACGCGTGACTTTGGCACTTTCTAGAACAAAACATTATCAGTGATGAAAATATAATGGGTATTATATGTATATATTTGACTTTGGGGCCCCCAGTGCAAATTGGATTATGATTCACAAGCTGTTTAGAGATGTGTGATGGACATTTTTGTTTGTTTTCTTTTATTTATTTATTTATTTATTTATTGTAGCTGTAAAACAATGGCCCTGTTAACTTCAGTAATTTGGGAGAAGGATGAGATGGAACTACAGGGGCCAACTAACTGTGTTTGCTGGTCCTACAACTTCACTGGGTTTCAACTGGAGTCTCAACTGAATATAATGACTGCATTTCTGTTTTGAGGTGACCTATTTTTGTTAAATCATGGTAATACACATCCAGTGTTTGATTTCTTTTTTCACTGCAGGGAGTAATCTTATAGAGGCATAGCTCTGCTACGTGCACTGCCTGTAACTGAGCTCTTTCTTTTAGACATTTTTCTTTTAGACATTAAAAAGTAGGTTTGCCACATACTTTCTTATCCACAGACGGACTTTCTTCAATTACGGATCTTTTTATGCTTCATTTTGCCAGTACCTAAATGAATTAGAGCTCTGCATAGGACAGCATATGGTTATTGGATGTCCTCATTTGAACTGTGACTGTTAAAATTACTGTGTCTAAACATGATTTTATTCTCTTTGCATCACTGCCTTGCAGACTTTGGTTTGAGTAAAGAGTCAGTGGATGCTGATAAGAAGGCTTATTCCTTCTGTGGTACAGTGGAGTATATGGCCCCTGAGGTGGTCAATAGGAGAGGACACACACAGAGTGCGGACTGGTGGTCCCTGGGAGTACTTATGGTACACAAACCCTCATACACACTCATCCTCAAGACATCAACTTTACTGATCCTTTTGCTTTGGAACACAATTACATCAACTGGTTGGGAGAGATTTGGTGCTCAGTATATTTCTTTCCTTCTTACTGTGGGTGTTTAGTTTGAGATGCTGACGGGGACATTACCATTCCAAGGGAAAGACAGGAATGAGACCATGAACATGATTCTCAAGTGAGTCACTCCACACTGTAGCATTTAGACATTCAAAGCGTGACAGAAGCCTGTGCTGATGTTAAGGTGCAATTTGACCAATGGTGCTGTGTTAAGGTGAGTCAAGTGTTGGAGAAAAAGTGAAACAGACCTTGGAGCAGCTTCAGCCAAAAATACCAGTGCTTATTTACAGTGGAAAAGGGCATTTAGAGCAGTTATTACCCAAAAAGTAGGACTAAACAAAAATTGAATAACTATGCAACTGTTGGTCACAGGCAATTAGGCTAAACCTTAGAAGACCGAACCCTTCAGGCAGCAGTACAAGGCAACAAAAGAGACTGACATGAGAAGCTCCTAGATATAGTTGTAGCTCCTCCTATAAGACAAACAAATATCCGCAAATCAATTAACAAACAATCATCAAACATATGCTATATATTTGTTGTCACAATAATAATCTAATCAATGATGAAAATGAATGAATGATTATGGAATCTCCCAGTTCTGGTTGGGTCTATGAAAGAGGAGTGATCAGTGGAGGAGAAACAAGATGACAAACAATACAAGTTTAAGATTTGTTAAATATCCATGTTCTTAATAAGTATCCATAACAGAAAACAAATGTTTGTGTATTTTATTTGTGTAGCATACAGAAAACAATATACAAACACTATGTGCCGGCAGATATAAATATATAAATGTGAGGTAGTCAGCTGTGCAGTTCTCTTTCCCCTTCCTGTACAGGACATCAAAGTTGCAAACCATGTGATCCTGTGGAGTTGGTGTCTCACTCTTCAGCCATGAAAGTGCCCGATGGTCAGTTTCCAACCTGAACTTCCTTCCTGAAAGATGGAATCACTCCCAGTTCCATCTTCATGTCCAGCTCTTTAACACAGTCACTCTGGCACCCTGTAGACTGGCTTTTGAAGGGAAGTAGGACTCTGCAATGTAATGTGGCGGTTCACTACCTCTGTCCATGAGGAGAGAACGACCTGCAGGAACTGGTGGAGCAGTGCGGGGTTGCCATTTCTTCAGCATGTTTACATGGCAGGTCTGAAGAGGCTGTCTCCGCTCAGGCATGCAAATCTGGTAGGTCACATCACCCATCTTCCGCTTGACCTGGTAAGGGCCCTGCCACTTTGCAAACAATTTATGCTCTGATGTTTGCAACAACAACAGAACATCCTCACTAGGCTCAAAGCTCTGCTTTCTGGGTGTCCGATCATACCATTCCTTCTTTTTCACCAAGCGGTTCTCCTATGCCAGTGCAGTAGTCCACATGAGCTGCTCCCAGGACACAGGAGTTGATGTTCATGCCTTGTGGCTGGTCCGATTCCTCGCAAGATTCATGCAGCACAACCAGGGAACCTCTGACCTGGTGGGCGTAAAGCAGCTCAAAAGGTGAAAACCCAGTTGAGGCCTGGGGGACCTCACAGTAGGCAACCAGCAAGCAAGGCAACCATTTATCCCAATCCTTTCCAATCTCTTCATTAGCATGGTTTTCAGGGTTTGGTTGATCCGCTCTACTAAGCTGTCAGTCTGAGGGTGGTAAGGAGTGATTCTTACTCACTTGATCCCTAACAGCTGATGCGGCTCATAAAGTTCAGACCTTTGTCAGTGAGCACCTCTTCAGGCTTCAGGATATCTGTTGGCATAGTCACATATCACCAAGATGAACTTCCTGCCTGCCTGGCTCCTCTCCACTGGCCCAAGAATGTCTACTCCTATCCACTCAAATGGGGTGCTGATGAGAGTAAGTGGCATGAGAGGAGCTGGAGCTTTTCCTGCAGTAAGCTGGCACTCTGGACATGTTCTACAGTACTGCTTGACCTGGCTATACATCCCTGGTCAGTAAACCTCTTGGAGATATGCATGAATGTTTTCATGAAGGCTAGATGACCTGCCCAAGGAACTCTGTGCCCTACTCCCTGCACGACTCCGAGAGGACAAACTATAATCACACTGCCTATAGAGGAGGTCATTTCCCACCATTCCCCAAAATGCTCCCTAAGGGGACTTGGAATAGCACTCTCTTCTGCCTTCCTAAAACAGTCTTGTAGAATTGAATCTTCCTTCTCTTGCTTGGCCAGATGACAGCTCAGGGACCCCAACGTCCTGGTCTGGCTGAACAGTGGACTGCTATATCATTGCCCCCACTTGCTCTCTACACCTTTAACATCTCTCTTCTTGGGTGATTATGGGCTCCCCCTGTCTGTGGTATCAGTCAAAGCTTCTATAGCTTGCCTGGCAGGGATGAGTGTAACAGGTGCTTCCCGATCTATGGCTGGTGCAGCTGTCTGATGTGATAACTGGCATTCTTCTGTCTCAACAAGTGAAGATTCCACAGGGAGAGGTGTAACTGGGACTGGCTCCTCAGGAAGTGGCATATCAATGTGCTTCCTTGGACCTTGTAACCATACCACACAGCCCTCCTTTAGTCCCCTGGATCAAGTCAAGCAAAATGGGTACGTCTGTTCCTAGCAGAATGTAGTGTCACTCTGGGACTACGCCAACTTAAAGCAAATGGACTGCGCCGGGTCCATGGCCACAAAGGCACTCCTGGTTTTACCAGTCAACAAAGTAATAAGGCAGACAGCCCAATCCTGCTGTGGCCAGTTCTAGGCTCTTGCCAGACTCGCAAAAGTGGTTAATCAATGTCAGAATCCTCTCACCATCTTAGGTTCTCCACCAGGCCCCCCTCTGCCTCGCAAACCTGGCAGTGCTGCCTTGGCTGCCTCTAGGTCCATCTGTAACTGGGAAACCTGGTGGTTGAGGACGGTATACCTCTTCTCCTGCCTAGCTGCCTCTTTTTCTTGCCTCCAGTCCCTCTCGGTCTGGAACCTCATGAAGCTCTCGAACATCTGATCTATCGTGACGATGCTGGACTGAGCAGTTGCACTTGGATTGATGGTCGGGTAGCTCACCTCTTAGGATGAATCTGCTGTGGCAGTGACAACCTCATGATGTGTCTCTGGACTGCTGTTGGTTATTTTTGGAGCCATCCTTGGAACTTTTGCTGTTTGTTTTTTTCTTCTGATACCACTTGTTATGATGAGCCAAGTGTTGGCTCATCAGAACCAGATCTTGGAGCAGCTTCAGCCAAAAATTCCAATGCTTTTATTTACAGTGGAAAATGGGCATTTACAACATGGTTATTACCGAAAAAGTAGGACTAAACAAAAACTGAATAACTAGGCAACTGTCGGACGCAGGCCATCAGGCTCAGCCCTGGAAGACAAGACCCTTCAGGCAGCAGTAGTCATAGATACAAAGCACCAAAACAGAGACTGACATTGCCAAAATAAGCTCATAGATATAGTTGTAGCTCCTCCTATAAGACAAACAAATATCAGCAAATCAATTAACAGACAACAATCATCAAACATATGCTTATCAATATTTGTAGTCACAATAATAATCTAATATTTATATTACAAATTAAAATGAATGATGATGGAATCTGCCCTGTGACATGCTGTCTCTCACTTCCCTCACTTGTTGCCCATCTTGACTCTGTTACTCTTTCTCCAGAGCTAAACTGGGAATGCCACAGTTCTTAAGTTTTGAAGCCCAGAGTTTGCTGAGAATGTTGTTCAAACGGAACCCTGCTAACAGACTCGGTAAGACACACAACACAGATGCCATCGGTGTGTGTTTACGTGCACACACGTGGTTGGTGTGTGCTTTGTAGATGACGAAGGCAATGTACAAAGTGATGTAGACTTGAATAAAATAAACAAGGTGTGTTGATCCTCATATTGCACCACTTGCTAAGGCTTGTTAGTACTTTGGCATGCACTAAAAACACACCGCTAAGGGAAAAGTGCATGAACAAGGTATTTCTTTGAAAACAATGAAAGGGAATGTGCCAGAAATGCTCATTGGGAACTGACCCTAATCGCTCTGTCTCTTCAGGGGCAGGAGCTGATGGAGTGGAGGAGATCAAGCGGCATGCTTTCTTTTCCACAATCGACTGGAATGTGAGTACACACACTTTTCTCTCTCAGATATACAGACACACAAATGAAACGAAACAGCTTCTGTTGAGGATTCACACCAAACAAACGGTTGGCTTAGTGACTACTGGCCATCGGTCTCGGCCAAGCCAAGTGTGTTTGTGTGTGTCTGGGCAGAGGGCCAGCTCTTGCTGTGTGTGCACTAATAGCCCTGCATGAGTGTTTAAGAGACAGCAGGATGCTATTGGCCGGATTGAGCTGTAAAGGAGGGGGTTAATCTGGGAGGGGCCTTGGCACACACATACACGCATGCACACATACACACTCAAACAAAAACAAGCCTGCAGTAGAGTTTTATTTTGTGTGTGTGTGTGTGCCTGTACCCCCAATAGAAACTGTTCAGAAGAGAGCTCCAGCCCCCGTTCAAGCCTGCAGCAGGTAAACCAGATGACACGTTCTGCTTCGACCCCGAGTTCACCGCTAAAACACCTAAAGGTAAATGTACACCTACACACACACACACGCACACTTTTGAGCTCAAAAACAATAGCCACTCCAGCAACCATGGTAACTACAATTGCAGCGCTGAACGACTAACTCTTGTTGGTGTGTGCATGTGTCTATATTATACATTTTGTGTGTATCTAGACTCTCCAGGTATCCCTCCCAGTGCTAACGCTCACCAGCTCTTCAAAGGCTTCAGCTTTGTTGCTCCAAATCCTCTGGACGAGAATAAGAGCTCCCCGCTGCTCAGCATTCTGCCTATAGTTCAGGTATACACAAGGAATGTCTATTCTGCATGTTCCCTCTACCGAAACGTTACACAGGTTAACTATAGCTAACACACACACACCCACACAGAGCTAGTCTGCATATTCCCTCTAGCTTGACTCGCATTACTGGCTGTAATGGACTACAAATCTATGTTACCCACACATTTTCTACTCCCCATACTTACACCCAGTTTACACCCACGCTGTTGATCCACAACACACACACACACTCCGAGGTTCCTATCAGTAACAGTGAGTGTTTCCTGTCCTTTCCAGCTCCACGGGGGCTCAGCCCAGTTCTCAGACCTCTACGACCTGCAGGAAGACATCGGGGTCGGCTCCTACTCCATCTGTAAACGCTGTGTACACCGAGTCTCCGCCATGGACTATGCTGTGAAGGTAACCACACACCACACAGGCAGGCCATGAAGGATTGCTTAAGCTCAAATGAGTATCACAACATTTGATTGTTATTTTGAAATTAGAGATATATGCACTCAGTCTTGATGCATCAGTAACATTTTGATATATAATATCTTCATCAGTGCAAAATGATTAATGATCATGCAGTAATGTCATTGATCAGCTTGGAAGAACAGCTTGATTTCTTTTGTGTATCCCCCGAGGAATGAAATGCTCTGTTGGATATAATAAATATCAGTTGACTACAGTGTGAACATTCAAATTTCATGTGTTTGTGTGACATGAAATGATGGGCCAAGGGAGATTTCATCCCCTGAACTGTCAAAAAAATATGTAACCATGTTGAATGTGGTTGGTGACGACAACGGCCCAACAGAGGGCAGCACAGCTCTACCAGCTGAAGCCGTATTGCAACGTTCTGTTGGGCAATGCTTTGGTTTTCAAACATCTCTGCTATTTTAGATTGCTTTGATGCAATAAATTGGACATACGGTCGATGTTTTCATTTGACTCTGCAAACTCTGTCTTTGTTTTGACTCTTAACTACTGCTTTCTGTGTTTTTTTCATGTCTCCCAGATTATAGACAAAAGTAAGAGGGACCCCTCTGAGGAAATTGAAATCCTGATGCGATACGGACAGCATCCCAACATCATCACACTCAAAGACGTCGGTAGCATTTGTGTGTGAGCATTTCAAGACAGTGACGTTTTGAAAGGTTATTCATCATCATACTGACTGTGTGTGTGTGTGTGTTCGGTAGGTGTATGACGAGGGCAGGTATGTCTACGTAGTGACAGAGCTGATGAAGGGAGGCGAGCTGCTAGATAAGATCCTCAGGCAGAAGTTCTTCTCTGAGAGAGAGGCCAGCGCTGTGCTCTACACCATCACCAAGACTGTTGACTACCTCCACTGCCAAGGGGTAACCACACATTTTTGCACGTGTACAAGCTCACATTTGTGTGTGCATGCGTTTCTGACTATAAAGGATTTTGTGTTTTTCCCCATTACAAACACAACTGACACAATCCGGAGTTATTTGTTATTTGAAGGCTCATCCTAACTTTAAAATACAACTTTTATCCAATGTTTTACATATTTCAAATATAAACAAAACTTCAACAAATTTCATAATTAGTCTTTAGTCCTGTAAATGACTATATAAACCAAACCAGTGGTGGGTGACGCCCTCTGTGCCCTCTCTCTCTCCCTCCCCCCCAGGTGGTTCACAGAGACCTAAAGCCCAGTAATATCTTGTACATGGACGACTCGGGGAATCCTGACTCTATCAGGATCTGTGACTTTGGCTTTGCCAAGCAGCTCCGGGGGGGCAACGGCCTGCTCCTCACCCCCTGCTACACCGCCAACTTTGTGGCACCAGAGGTGAGAAGGGGGGAGATATGATGGAAGGCAAGCAAAAAGGGGGGGGATGTGGAGGAGATATAAGGGCGAGACATGGAAGAATACAATGAAGGGAGCTGGAGAAATAGATGTGATTGGAGAAAGGAAATAAAATTAATGAAGAGTAGCAGAAGAACATTTGCGCAATTCACATCATTAAAATGAGTTGTGTATATGTGTGTGTGTGTGTCTAGGTACTAATGCGACAAGGTTACGATGCAGCCTGTGATATATGGAGTCTGGGAGTGTTACTGTATACTATGCTGGCAGGGTAAGACTATGGTCTTTATACAATAGAATATATGAAATATTATGTGTGATATGATTACATGTTTCTCACTAACCTCTCCTTTCACCTCCGTCAGGTACACTCCATTTGCTAACGGGCCCAATGACACACCAGAGGAGATTCTGCTCCGGATAGGCTCTGGAAAGTTCTCTCTGACCGGTGGCAACTGGGACACTGTGTCAGACACCTCAAAGGTACAAACTGTCTCACAACACTGTCACTTCACACCGATGAAGGAACAGAGGAACACACACAACACACGCCAATGGAAGTCTAATGCTGGTAAAAGTCCTAATTAGTGAATTAATTGTAAAATAAATCATCTAATGGTTCAAAATTGGGAATGCTGCCATCTTGGACTCTGCACATTGTGCTGAGATTGACTGTGGTGTTAATACTTTACTTCTGTTCGGCGGCGCTGACTTACAGGCCTGTCACTAGTACTTTACTTCTGACAGGCAAAGCTGACCACAGGCTCTAGACTGGCACACCCACATGCCACAGATGTGGCAGCAACACACCCCAATAGGGGGTCTGCAAGAATGTCATGGTAGTGATGAAAATTGACTTCAGGCTGCACTGTGGGAAAGAACAGAGATGGCATCTGTTTCTTATGTATATAAATATTTGATATAAATCATTAGCTTAACCATCAAAGAAACCAGACACTCCCCTTTGTAGCCTTACATTAAAGTATTAATCTACAACTTTTTCATGTAAATAAATGTCCATTTTTCTACTCTATCTGCAATTGATACCATACAATGGTGATTCAACCTATACATAAGCAGCGATAGCCTCCATGGCTGAACAGACAAAGCTCAATAACTACAGAAGTTCAAACTTAATCAAGAGAAAACCCACGGGGAAAAGAAGCAGATTAATCGTTGAAGGAAGGCGTGATAAGCGTGATTAAAAAGCAAAGCGGCCGTCCACAAGCCCAAACTAGAGAGACATCAGCATTACCTGTCCACGGTGAAAAGCTCTAAATTAAGAGAGTGCGATGAGGAGCGATGCATACAGGATGTGGCTCTTTTTTAGGATTTCACTATTGTTTATTAGCTACAGTGTACGTTGAGCGTTATTATTGTCAATGTCTAGATTGAGTTGCCACTTTTGAAAGACTACTGGCAATGTTCTGGTAGTCAAACATCGCATAGACAAAACAGAAAAGTTCACACAGATAGCAGGTTAAAATACTAACATAGGTCTTTTGCTAGCGTTACTGTAAGTAGTCACTGTCTTGTTGATATAACATTATTGGTTGAGTATTTGCTTGCTGCAATCAATTGTAATATACAGTAATAATGTAACCAGATCGTTTGTAAAACCGACTTACATTCTGTTGTTCTGTTATTTGTAGTCACTTCACTATTCTCAGTAGAATATCCCATACTTGTTTGTTTGGGGGAATGGGAGCTGCTGTCGGTCCAGTGATGTCAAAGTACTGGTGGCACTGTTGCAAAGTGATCGCTGGGAAACGTAGCGCAAAACACCAAAAGCTATGACAAGCTTATCACCAAAGATGTCACCAAAATCACGAAAAAACAACAACAACCGCACCGTCTGAGAAGCACCTGACGCCGGGCTGCCTGTTCATGTGCTTCAGTGACTGTGTGTGTGTGTGTGTGTAACAGGACCTGCTGTCCCATATGCTCCACGTGGACCCTCACCAGCGCTACACCGCAGAGCAGGTTCTGAAGCATGCCTGGATCACGTGCAGAGACACACTACCGCACTTCCAGCTCACACGCCATGATGCACCTCACCTAGTCAAGGTGAGCAAGACAGATAGACTCCATATACAGAGCTCTGCGGCTG
>CABFOP010088162.1:0-22916 GCA_900683385.1 Anoplogaster cornuta | reverse complement strand
TACCTTGAAGCGATAATCAAATAAGCAGCACAACAAATAAAAGCGCTATCCGCTTTCAGCATTGCCTCAAGTGGTTCTTGGAGCATTCCAATTAAAACCACGAAAAACCCTCTGACCAAACTCTGCTGGACCCAGACCCAGTGTGTGCTCCGAATCCAGATCCATAAACAAAAACTATGTTCACTAAAAATCAAAACCATGGGAGCTGGAAAAAAAAAAACATATCCTACATGTAATTAGATTCAGATACTAAAAATGGATCTGTTCCACACATTTTGGAGGCAGGGTCCTGTTATCCAGTGGAGTTATTACACATTAACTCATTATTTGCTTTGTAATCCTTTAAATTGAAAGCTGTGTTTTTGTTGCCTTGCCCTCTGTCAAATCTTAGATACTCATGCAAGCAAGAGAACAAGACAAACATGAATGGATAGAGTGGGAGGTTTACCAGTTTTCCCTTAACCTCAGTCACAGTGGGTCAGGGGATGCAGCTGAGCCGAGCCAAGATACCGTCAAAACCCCCCCGCTACTCTTACTCCGTGATGACTGAATCAGTGGCACAACAGCGGCTTTTGGAGTTGAGAAGTGAAGTAAGGTATCTGGCAGGTAAATGCGTGTGTCCATACCTGCTGTGGTTGTCCGGACACGGTCATGTAGTCCACGCGGTACTTCTCCACCGGGGCTTCAGGGGCGGTCCAGGTGGCTCGGAAGGAGTAGTGGGTCACCTCTGATGTCGTCAGGTCAGTGGGTGCTTCGGGGGGACCTCCTTTTCAATCATAAGCAGAGATCGGGAGAAACTCTAATACGGACCGTCGCTGCTATACATCCTTACGCGAGATTATGTGCTATTGCTGCATCCATGTACAGTAGTAACAAAGGAATGCATGGGTAAATACGGCTCACAAAACCCACCACCTTCGTCTTATAAACTATTGGTTTCATAGCAATCATTTTTCACCAGCTTAAGAAACGTATGTGACAAGAAGGAGTTGAACACCTAGATGTTGTGACAGATGAAAACATAACATGTCTTTTCAGTAATAAATCCAAATAGAAACCCTCTTTTTACCGAAGGAGACTGCAAAGTTCCTCCCCAAGAAATTCCTCCCACATACAGTATCCAATAGCAGCTCTTTAATTTGATTAAGGAGCAGATTATTTCCAATTCCAAAGAAGCATAAAGTGCATTAAGGTAGGAAGAAAATAGAGGATCTGTGACAATTTACAAGGGTTGGCTGGTTCTTTACTTCTAGTGTTGCCTTCCATGGTGGGCCGGACATGTAGTAACTGTCTGTAGGTTTTGGATACTACACTATGTTTTTACTACATATCAAGAGCCAGTAGTTACGACTGCTTGAGCCATGACATTTCAACACAATGTTTTGCGCTTAAAATAGAGTATCTCTCAATCTACCATTAATACAGATGTAAATGAGCATGTAGCTGGTTCTTCTTTGCTTCCCTCACTTATGTTTGTCAGCTGTGTGCATACTGTGATGTAAACTCATATTTACCTGGTCCCTTGACACTGTTGCAGAGGTTGTTTGTAAGGTTGTCCACGATGTCCAACAGGAAAGAGAAGTCGGCCACATTGTACATGTGAATATCATCGGGGTCAGAGGCGATGGACCTCAGCTCGTTCTCATCAGCATTCTTCACACCTTAAGAACAACAATGGAGGCAAAGCTCATTAGCTATTTTCTTTTCTTTTCAGCACAGAAATGTGGGGTGAATGAGATGGACACATCACATATGAAGGAGGATGGGAAGGATCAAGAAGAGGATCAAGAAGTCAAAAGTGGAAACTCTTAACTTACTTACTCAGGAAAACTCTTAACTTACCAATTGCATAGAGCTCAATGCCCTCTTCACGCAGGTTCTGAGAGTTGGCAATAATGTCATCCTGGGACTTTCCATCAGTGATGAGCACGCCGATCTTCCGAGCTTTGGCTCGCATACCGACATTCTCTTTGAAATTGTTCTGGAGGATGTAGTTCAGCGCCAGACCTGCAATGTAGACATAGAGCTTCATTCATCACCCTGAGTACAACACTTTCTCCGTGGCCTTTCCAGCGAGAAGCTAAACAAACATCCTGATGAAGCACAGAAATGGATACATGGGTAAAATTGTAGTCACACAATATAAATTTTCCTATTACAAATATATGATCTCACAATATCATTCACAGTTTATTTGTTTTTAATATCGTTCCACTTTTCCTCATCGTACCAGTCAAGGTGTTGCCGCCTTTGTAGGGCAGGTTAGCCACGGCCTCCAGCAGTGAGTCTCTGGTTGTGTGGGTGTTCAGGTGCCACTCAGTCTTCGGGTCCCCACTGTACTGGGCCAGACCTGGAGTGAACACACAAAAAAACATTGTCAGATGTTATCCATCAACCCCATTACATTGAGACGATTCTTCGTAATAACCCATGGATTATGAGTACGCCTATCCTGGGGGGACCCACCAATCTGGACCCTTTCAGGGCCAATTTCGAAGACTCCCACCATGCGGCTGATGAAGGAACGGATGGTCTTGAAGTTGAGGCGTCCAATACTCCAGGAGCCATCCACCAGTAGCACGATGTCAGCTTGGGCTTTGGTCTTACACATCACATCTGAGAGGTCAAAGGTTAGAGATTCTCAGCTGAAGAAAATTGACATACAGATCCAGCTACAATTATTATATGTACAAAAGAGCGTATGTGACCAATTATGATGATTTAGAGATGTTCAGAGAGGAGGAGGCGACAGAAAGGCACAGAGAAGGGGTCCATGACATAAAGTAGACATTAAAGTGACAAAACATTCTCGTTCAACCATGCTAAACAAACACATTGTCTTCAAAATCAAGCAGTAAAACATTCTCTTGTTTTTTCTTCCTAATCTGAGACATTTCTATCAGAGTACATTCATTTCAGTCATAATCATCATCTTCTTGTCTTCTGACATGTTGAGGCAGTGTTTCTCCTGGTCGTTCTTGTCGGAGCTTCTCGTGAGCTCGTCCCAGGGGCAAATCAGGAGAATACACCCCTATGGTATACAAGAGGCCTCCTTTGTGAGAGATTACTGTGACTTCCATAGCAGAGCAGTAGAACTCTGATCCTGTTTTCCAAACACCTGTGTGATGACAAGGAAGGCATCCCATCCGCAAGCACCTAAAAGAAGGCTGCAGATGTGCAAGGGGGATAGGCAGACGTTGTGCAATCTGCCACTGTCTGCAACTGAAAACAGGTTATATGATATTTTATTTACAGGCTCATTTGCTCATCCCCTTGCCACCCAGAAAGACCAGCCCCCACCACGGATAAACATGTCTGCCTCACACTAACAGAGAGAGAGAGGAAGAGCGAGAGGCTGAAATGTGTCTGCTGGGTCTATTCCAGTTACAGTCATAAGAATAAATCTTATCTATCTGGATGATAGAGTGACTCATCCTGACAGATGTTTTTCCTGGTCACCAAATTAATTCAATCGTGCCCAAGCCCCTTTAATGATGCAAAAATATCAAATTTCCATGTGACACGGAGGCCCAAGAGTCTGCAGGTTCACCCACTCACCCACTCTCTTATTTACCCGTCACTCAATAGAAAGTTAAAAATAATTTGGAAAAAATAATCTCCAATAAAAACAAACTACAACAAAACTGTTTTTTGGTGTAAAATAGTCCCATAGGGATAAGAGGAAGGAACGTGGATTTTAAGTTACAAAGCTTCTATCACACGCACAACTTTTTTTGCAGTGACTCATGGGGCTAATTGAGAACCAACTATGGCAATAGATGATACTGGGGAGAGTGGGATTCTCTCAGTTCCTGTCAGTTTTATCTTTTGGAGCTGAGCCCTGTCTGGATCTGCTCCTTATTAGGAGGGGGTTTGCAGCTGAACGGTCAAGCTGACCTCTCTAGTACCACTTCCATCAAACACATACCATTTTCCCTCTCCTCACACTTACTGCGTGCCATGTTCTGACTCACGAGGTAGTAAAACATTTTATAATTGCAAACAGATTATACGTGTGTGGGTCAATTCTACCCTGGCTGTGCATGGACACGAGTAAAAAGAGAAAGCACAAAATGACACAATGAAGAAAGCAAGAAAGACAGATGGAATTGTCATTACATCTGCTATTTCGTGAGACAATTAGCTTAGAGGAAAGGCATTTAGGGCAACTCATCAGATTTTACGGGTTGTGGGATTAGAGTGTATTTTTTTCCTACGTAAAAATGTATTATGTGATACATGGCTCCACTGTTTGCATTACCTTAAAAGTGGTGAAATGAATCAAAGGTACTAAAGGTATTTTAGGACATCTTTTGAAGCAAACATGCTATTTAGCTTTAGCATCCAACATGATTCGTGTTATTCTTATGAAGTTATACATGTTCTGTATAGCCCGATACCAGAATATTAGGTCAGGTTTAAGAAGAGGCATTACCTGGTGCCGGAAAAATATCAATGTCGGGCGCATCAGAGAGAGTGGTTTTCTCCTCGCCAGCCAGTGGCATACTCTCTCCTCCATCAAACATACCAAACACACTCACTGTGTACTTGGTACCAGCTCTGTAGGATAGAAACAATCATTTTCATCATTGTACATGATCTACTACAACATATTCTCCAAACATCATTCTTTAAGCTTTGTTTGAGCATGAGAAATGAGAAACACTCCAATGATCGGAGATTTAGCCCAAGGGCACACCTTAGCTCCTCCAGCACCACAGTGTTGTCATAGGGCCCGACCATGAGTTCTCCCAGGTCAATGTCATCCCCTATGGGGTGGAAAGTCACTTTGTAGCCCCTAACTTCACCGGGGGCAGGGTCCCATGTCACACGGAAACTGGTCTTGGAGGGCTCTGAGGTCTGGAGGTTCCTGGGGCCTTTGAAGGGTGACACTGGAGAAGAGACAAATGCATAGCTTGACTTAAGGACCCGATACTAGGTGATGGGAATTCAAAACCAGATCTTACTATAATCTAGACAAAATGAGGATGAAGATAAAAAAAAGCACATTCATTGTAAGTACTTTGGTCATACAGTGAGATGGTGATGGTGTGGTGAATGATAGACCAACGTACGTGTTGTTCCCTCTCCTTGCCTTGCTTTGCCTTCCCCCTGACGGTAAACCGGCAGCACCGTAATGTCGTAGGTGGTGAGGGGAGTAAGGCGCCTCAGGACAGTGGAAGTGGTGCCACCGGACACCTTGGCAGCCAGCTGGCGCCCTCCTCCTGTCTGGGGTTTGTAAGTCACGCGGTAGTTGACCACGTTGCCCGGCGCCGGTTGCCACGTCACCTTCATGCTCTTCTCCGTCTCCTCAGAGACAACGATCACTCTGCCGGCAGCTGAGACTGCAAAGGGGAAGGGGGGGGAGAGGCACCACAGACGTTAAATGAGGAGAAGTGATTGAAGGATGGGTCGATGGGGAATGTAGACTGCTGGGCCTTGTTCATGTGTGCTTAACCAACTATTATACTTTTGGAAATGTAAGCGCTGGTGGGTAAAGTAAACAGTAACACGCTTGGCTACCTCAGAGACTTTCATCAGGGTATCTGTTCATTTTCCATATACTTGTGAAGACAAACCCACCTAAATACAGCTTGATTTTCACGAGAATACATTGACCAGGCCCACATTTACAAGATTGATCATGTTTAGTTGGTGGGTTGGGGAGCCAAGCATAGACGTTTTGTGAATTTGAGTAAACCCACAGTTCTCTCTTTTTTCCATCGTGTTTTTTTTTTTCAGAACAGGAAGGGCAAGTGTGAATTGTCAGAGCCCTCTAAACGAGCCGAGGAAAATATTCAGACAGCTCTACTTCAGAGGGAGGTTGTGTTTTTTTATGAACGGAAAAACGCAGCTCATCCAAGTTTTCAGTGTGTGGCTGTGTCCAAATGGACCTGTGATTTCTGTAGAGTAGAAGGAAAGAGAGTGAGAGAGATGGTGGGTGCAGGGAAGGTATGATCATGGTTATAAACCATATGAGCCTCCGGAGTTGCCTCAAGACTGTTTTCGCTGTATATGACACCTGTCCTGCTTCCCAGAATCAATAAACAATAACTATGGTTGGACATATTTTTCCGTTCGCACATTCCATTTCGCTAACTGGTGGACAAAATCCCTCCCATTTGGGGAGAAATTTAAGTTTCCGTTCAATGTGCTTTTCTCATTTGAGCTTGAGAGTAGTCTAACAAGGGAAACGCCAGCAGCTATCTGCTTCTCCCATGAAAACCGGGTGCAGGTGTGATGGACATCACGTCACCTCTGCATGTACACATGACACACACGTGCGCATTCTAGACGGCACGCAAGCAAAGACTTACGACCTTCTCGGTGGTTCGGGTGAACACCAACAGCGATGATGTTATCGCTCAGCTCAAAAGAATGAGCTGTAACTGTCCATATCGCGCACTTTTTCCACATCACACCCAAAAAATGGCGCTTCCAGCTAAACCTTGTTTCCTGGATAGCTTTGAAATCGATGTCAGCACTCCAGATTATCTCAGTGATGAGTTCTATTTGCAGCTTCACAAGCATATGAAAACGTTAAGGCTGATGATGCGTTTAGGACAATAAAGTCTAGGTCTGTTTAAAATGGTCATCTTAACATGCTCTCTCAGCCGCTCAAGCATATTTGGGACCTGTTTTCTAGGGTACTGTGAAATGACTATCCATTTTATTCCAGGTGCTCTGTGCTGCCTCGCTTTAGGTGTCGGTTACATATGAAAACAAAATGGGGCTGTTTTTGGCGTCAGCATCATAGTGTGTTTTGTTGACCTACATCATACTTTTCTAGCTCCACACTTCTTAAATAACCCGAGGAAGAGACACACAGAATCTCATAAAATAATCGAAGGATCAGAGAGAGAGAGACAGAGAAATATTAAAAGGAAGAAAGAAAGAAAGAAAGAAAGAAAGAAAGAAAGAAAGAAAGAAAGAAAGAAAGAAAGAAAGAAAGAAAGAAAGAAAGAAAGAAAGAAAGAAAGAAAGAAAGAAAGATGGGAAGAGCTAGAAAGAAACCGCAAGAGACAGGGAGCGGATGTAGGAAGAGAGGAGAGGAGGGCGAACAGAGCGTATGGTGGAAGCGTTAAAGGAGCTAAAGTGACTTACCATCTGTGGTTTCCTCCCCTACCAATGGCTGTCCCTCTCCGTGGCCGTAGCCGGCGTACACCGAGACCTGGTAACGTGTCTCCGGGGTCAGGCCCTCCAGAACTGTGTCTGTGATGTCTCCTGGTACTGCCTTCTCTCCGGTCTCTCCGGTGAACAGAGACTTCCACTTGACCCGGTACTGACGGACGTTACCGGGAGCCGCAGTCCAAGACACAGCGAAACTGGTGTCAGTGACGTCTTTGGTCACCAAGTCTTTGGGCGAGCCAAGTTCTGTGGGATACGAGTTAGAAGAAAGGACATTAGAAACTGGGAGCTAGAGGCATATACCAATATTTGTGTATAGGGAATATGGGAATGGTTATCAGAAGAAACTGCTCTAATATTTATTTGTTTGGTTTTGCTCTAAGGCATTGCTGTTAGGGCGTAGATATGAAAATGCTTTGTGTCTAGGAGGTGTTGATTTGTAATGCAGATACATGGAGGTTTGAGGAAGTGGGCGAGACACAAGATGGACAAAATTAACTAGCCCTGGCGATAAACCACCACCAACAAGCAACCATCTGCCTCCGCTTTAACCCCCTCAGGGTCTGTTTGAACAACCTGATTTACTTCATAATCAGACTCCTGGAAAAATCTCTGCAAAACTAATCACAAATCACACAGACCTCAGCGCCTCTCCCGGCAGCACTTTCATTTTCCACTGAAACAGAAGAAACCTGATCCACAAAAGCATGTTTGGTAGAATTGCAGATGTCGCCCTTCTCCCTTTCTCTCCTTTGCCCATTTTTTCCTGAGAGACCATCAGCGGGGGAAAAAGGCACAGACATACAGTAGAGGGCTTTTGAGGGTGGTGTTTCGGGATGAGCAGCCAGCAGATGCTTGGCTGAGAGGCACGCCGCTGTTGAGATGGACTCTCAACACTCTGCATTGAGGAGCTGCATCCACCGCAGCAGGATGGACCGCCACACATACTCTCCCACACAACCTCCGGGATACAGACCGATTCAAACCCCCGAATCCCTGCATGCCAGCACCTAATGACAATATAATCATAGCAAGGCAGTTGGGTGGTCTCAAATGATGAATGAGGTTTGATGAATAAGCCAATTACAAAGAATGAGATGCAACACAAATCTACCACTAGTGAAGTGCATGATAACTTGGAATTGCAACCATTTTGTAGAAAAGGCAGTCGCTGTGTCGATCTGTCAATCTGTCTCCTTCTCAGGGTTCATCCATTATAGATGGACTGGCACCAACCTCAAGCAACGGATCTAAACAGACAGAAATACCAGCAGTAGCTCTGCCTGCCAAGCAGTGCGAACTGCACCTTGAGAGCAGAGCTTAAATATGAAGAGTAATGAATTTGACCAAGAATTAGATGCCCAGGCCGCTCTGTCCAAAGGGTTGGCAAACAGCAAAGGATGAACTTGACAGACTAGACTTTTCCGGCTGTGTGTGAACCAAGGGCAACAGGATCACAAGATAACGACTTCTGCAGGCAGCGGCCCAGTTTTCATCAGTACTATAAGCCAAGCTAGGAGAAGGTCGCACTCCAAGAAGCACACACATACACAAAACAGATGGGCCACAGACTTGGCTGAAGCTTCGTAGCAATGTGGTCATTTATAGTTTGCATGTAAGACATGCATTTGTAAATAACATAACAAAGTCAATTGTCTACTATCATGTAAGTATACTAACTACACTTACAGGTACATGCTTGTTATGAATCATCACCTCATTATAGCTAATGAAACAACTCAAAATCTCCTTATCTGGGTTTAATATGACCCTGTATCCGTACCCTGCAAGGAGATGGCACTCAAATTAAGCCCTTTAATAAGACCAAATGACAAATTCACATCAAAGCCTCACCCATTTCTCTCCAAAACCCACATATGACCTACAGTAAGAGGCTTCCTGTAAGGCATGTGTTGACATGATCTTCACATCTGCAGCCAAAGATGTCTAAAGCCTAAAGATAATTGACTGCAGTCATATGTAAACAAAATCAAATAACTAAAGGAAAATGTGTAGGAAAGTCTATACATACTGTAACTCGCATCATCTTTTGCACTAAATGATTTTAGCTAGGCTAGTGCGTCATGTTGTCAGATCCCTTACATTTTAATAATTTCTTCATGAGATCGGTATCAGATGGTACTCATGATTAATTTGGACCTCAGTCTAAAGGGAGAAAAAGTGACAGACACCCTAGGGTAAGGTAAGGTAAGGGTAAGGTACCCCCTGGAGGTGCCGATCTTAAGGCACAGTTAAAATATTCTCAACTTTTCAGTGCAAGGCGTGGAGTCGCACTGCTCGTCAATGTCACACTTGGCCCAGGCAGCCAATTAAATCAGCCAAGAGGCGGGCTTTACTACTTTATTACTACCTTCCTGTTTTGATGCCAGTAGTTATGGTAGGAACAGTAGGGTAATGGACAATGCAGACGAACGGTTAATATTCGCTTGTTATGGGATTTTTTCCCCCTCCTCATCCAATAGCACAGCAACGGCAAGAGCTCGATGTCTGCTTGAATCCATTTTCTTCCAGTTAATCACATTTGATCGCCCGGTTGCGCACGCAGCCCCGCTCCATAGGCGCACCATGCTTTTTTGCCTGGCATGCTTTGCCAAGGCGTTTTTGAAGCCTGTAGATCGGTGCCTCTGTGTGTGATCGGCCCCATAAGCGTCTAAAAACCGCTAGAAAAACGCGATGCGTGGCGCAAGAGAGGAGCTTTGTTGGTGACGCGTTTCTAGCGACGCGTATATGTGTGATCGGCCCCTACTCTTTTCCATAAGCTCCTCCAAAATCACTATGAAATACACAGTTCCTACAAAGTGCAATTTCAGCACTGGCACTCCTCTTCAAACTTCCTTTACTTTATTGCTCTTGCTTCACTAAGAAACACATTTAAGTCTTGGACATGAAGAGCTCACTATCTGGATGCCAGGGGTGCCTGTCTCTGGCCTTTTACCTCAAAGGACACAGACTGGTGGAGAAAAACAGACTGGCAGTGCCATACCTAAAGCCCAGTTTCCAAATGTATCACTCTGAGAGGAAATTAAATCAAGCTGCTGTGATTTCAACTGGTGTTGTGCCACTCACTTTAAGGGTTTGAGGGTAGCGGATAGCAACTGGAATACCAATAATGACAAAAAAATATGGTAACTGTAATCTATTAATAATTATTTGTAATTATTTGTTGGGTTATTCAGGAATGACAAAAGGTTGGGAGGA
This sequence comes from Anoplogaster cornuta, assembly GCA_900683385.1. Classification (NCBI taxonomy): domain Eukaryota; kingdom Metazoa; phylum Chordata; class Actinopteri; order Trachichthyiformes; family Anoplogasteridae; genus Anoplogaster; species Anoplogaster cornuta. The sequence continues at coordinate 12,569 of CABFOP010088162.1, read as the reverse complement.
TTGGGAGATTATGAAATCAAACTTTTGAAACATTCTTAAATAATAGTTGACTGTATATTAGGACATCACTTATTATAGTCCAAATATATATGTTTATATTATTTATTATGTTGTTTATTCTCCCATTTTTAAGGCAAAGTAATCCAAATGTATTTGATTAATCCAGCGAATTATGTATTAATCAACCATCAACCAAAAGTATTTATCAACCATTTTATTTAGGAATTTAGATGTCAATCAATGTAATTTGGAATTTGCTTCTTTGCAGAATTGGTCTTTATGTATGAATTCCACCAGAGGGGTCAGGCAGGCAAGGCAGGTCATTTGCAGTGCCCTGGGACAGGTAAGGGTTCAGTGTCTGCAGGGGTGGACAGAATGTGACCTTCTAGTTATGGGCTGATCTCTTGATCCACCAGGCCACCCTGAAGCATTCTGGCTGACTTTTTGAAAGTATCCTTCCATCTACGCCCTCGCTCTGCCTCGTCCTGCCCTTGACCCCAACCTGGAGGAAGGTGAACAGCCAGTTCTCCCACAGACCAGACAGACAGCTCATGCAGCTTTGAAGTTCCTCTTAGGTACCACCTTCCACATGTTGGGCAAGACTCCCTCTTCTTTTGTAAAATAAATATCTCACAATGGTGGTGTGTCATTTTCACATTTGGGATGTGCACTAACTATGACAACCTCTTTTGGAGGTGCAATTATTTCCATTAGTCACTCCGATTGAAGATGTTATAATTCAGTCCTACTTAAGGCTTCTATATTGGCTACTGTCTAATGTTAGCCACAAAGGATGTTTCTGTGTATGCCATCTTTCTCTACTAAGTTGCCGCCTACATAGACAACTTCACAGAGAGGGTCACTCAAAGCTAGTGGCACTCAAAACAATGAGATCAGTGTTGATGTGTGCTGACGTCATGACAGCCTACTAGAACTAGCTAAACAAAGTGCTTTGTCATGGAGCACACAGCCGGTCTGCTTTTTCCTGTGGGAGTGTATGGCTGATGACTGCACAGACTGGACCCGAGGAAGTTATATCTACACAATCAAAACCTTCTAATTACTTTCCCACAGCAGAATGTAAACAAACATGCATCATTCAGATTGTACATTCAAAATAGCAGCATGAATCTCCATATAAGGCCACAGTATGACTGAAGGAGCTCTTATTCAACCCATTGCACAGGTCCCTGTGGTCTGCAATAAATGTCATGCCCATTAAATAGCAACACACCCGACCCTGGGGACCTCTCTCCTGCCAGCAGTACAGGGAGGTGACATTAAGAAACAAGGACTCCACTCTTGCTATCATGATGAATAGAATAGCTTTGGTGTGCTATGCTAGTGGGCTCAAACCACTTTTCAGAGAGAATTTGGCAGCTGCTTCCAACATTCAGATTGAGCAAAGCTTAGAGTCAGATATGTGAAACAAGGAAAAGACAGTGGCAGTATTGTTTTCATTTTGGCACACAAAAAGATGAATAAAACACAATGCCAGTTTTTTTGCTACAACAACAACAACAACAACAACAACTCTAATCTATTAGCACCAAACCCCCCAGTGAAAATTAGAGTTTCATAATTGAGTCTTGTCAAGCCTAATCACTCATCATTGTCAGTTTGGCCAATTTCCTTTAGGTCATTGTCTTGGCAACAGTAATTTATCTCTAGACCAAGAAAATGATCCCCACTCCAATGCATAAAAGTCAATAGGCTGTTACAGGCCATTCATTCTCCCCAAGCCATATCAGTCTTCTAAACCAGACTCTGGGCTAGCTTCCTTCTCCAATCAAAGTGTCTAGACAGGGCAACTCTTCTGTTGTCATATGTGGTTCAGTGATCTTTGGTGCAGTTGCCACAAGTGGAACTGATTGGAGGAGAGACACATCCTTCTCTGGGGATACAGTGTCTTTGCCATATGATTTACAAATTATCAGTTTAATATCTAAGGCTCATTATAAAACAATCACTAAATGTAATATACAGTAAACCACTGTAAAACCATATTTCCTAGGCAAGCTAAGATGGAGAAGTGTTTAAGTTCCTGAACTAGCCAGGCACATGGCTCTACGTCTGTTCCAAGCTATTCCATGAGTTTTCTAGGTTTACAAGCATCCCCCCACCCATTTCCATTTCACTGCCTTCATGGGCGGCAAAGTCAACCTAACCTACAGTCTGTGTCTGTGCCAAAATAATTACATAAAATGCCACATCCTAGTCTTTTCCTCACAAACCACAGCCTATATACTCAACCAACCTTGCAAAGTAAAAGCTCAGCTTTCTGATGTAGTCTACTGCAAAGAATGACAGACGCACCATTCTTGGGCTTCACTTTAACAGTTTAACACAATGCATGATATCATATCAAAGAAAAAAACTAGAAATATGAAATTATCAATGGTTTCAAAGACCAACAAAAACTCAGTAAATGTGCATACCCTAAATATTGCAATCTCAGAGGTTCCTTGCCTATTGAAAGGAAACAGAACACAATCCATTTGTCTACTCAGCACTACCCACTCATTATGCCCACGGCCTCAAACCATGCTTCACACAATTACATCTCCCATTGGCTGAAGAAGTAATAAGTACCATGCAGAAAGGCTTCAAAGAAGATATTATAGAAGTCACATTCTCTTTTACCTTCCAAAGTTGTTCCTGTTCCCAGAAGAGGATCGCCCAAACCAGAAGAGTAGCGAGCACTCACAAACAGCTCGTATTCAGTGGCTGCTTGGAGTTTCTTGATCACAGCCTCAGTTATATCTCCCTTCACAGCAATCTCCTTCCTTTCGCCGCCATCGGCGGGTTTGTAGGCAATGCGGTACTGAACGACATTCCCGGGAGCAGCCTTCCATGACAGTTTCATTGTAGATATGGTCTCGTTGAAGACACGGAGGTCACGAGGAGAGCCACGGACTGAAAGCAAACACAGATGGATCTGCCAATCACTCACTGTATACATCTCTGATAAGTATAGCATATATAAAGTATATACAGGCATAAAATAAGTTTGTGTTGGATAGCATTTAAGCTAGTGAAATGATCTTTGTCACTTTATTTGGATTAAAGGCCCATTTTGATAGCAAAAACACTAATTGTGTATTGAATTTGACTATTTGGTTTGGCTCCTTACTGTACCATTGCAAAGAAACCTTTGTTATCAGTTCACCATTGGCTGTTAAGAAATAGCCTCTTACTTTCCATGAGTTTTCCTGACTTACCTTCCTTGGTGGTGCCATCCACCTGCATCTCCTCCCCCATGCCTGTTGCATACTCAGCAGACACAGACACACGGTAGGTGGTGATGGGGAAAAGCTCAGAGAGAACTATGTTGGTCTCAGGTCCATGGGTCTGAGCCATCAGTGTCTCCCCGGCTCCACTTAGTGGGATGTAGGACAGGCGGTACCGAATCACCGTACCTGGAGCTGCCTGCCATAACACCCTGAAACTGTTTGTTGTCTCCTCTGTTACTCGTAGGCCCCGTACCATTCCTTGTTCTGAAAGAGAGAGACGTTTTTAAATGGAGGTCAGACATCCACATCCTGATGACCATTATTGTGTAGCGTGATAGTTCATGCCTTGACTAGAGCATGGTTGTCAGGAAAATCAATTGTAAAATATTCTAGACAATCCCCTTTACCTTCAAGGGTGGTCTCTTCACCAGTCAAAGGGAAACTGTCTCCTTTGTCATACTGAGCAAAGACGTTGACCTCGTAGGTAGTCAGGGGGAAAAGGTGGGGCAGGATGGTGGTGGTAGTGTCACCAGGCACTGCCAAGGAGATGTAGTCTCCAGTGACGTCTTCGGCCTTGCGGAAACGTACCAGATAGGACAGGACACTGGTAGTAGCAGATGTCCAGGTGGTACGGAAGCTTCTGGAGGTAATCTCAGAGAACTCCAGGTTTTGGGGTGGAAGCAGACCTGAAAACAAATAACTTCTTGTTAAAAATGTCATCAAAAGCAAGTCACAAATGCCACCTAGTACATCTAGAAATATACTATCGTTATACCATACATCTTTTAGTTTTATGGGACTAGTTCTGCTTCATTCACTGCTCCCCTCTGTATTGCCTTACATTACTGCTCTAGGATAGTTGTGCACATTCAAGCAAATGAGATTAAAACATTTTAAATGCCAAGCATGAAATGATAAGCTCACTAATTGCTCTGTGCTTTAGGACTACAGCCATCAGTATCAATAAGCATAGTGTGCAGAGGGATGTCATGCTACCACTGTGTGGAAAAGTAGCCATAGCTCTACTGCCTCATCCTACTTACTCTTCTTCTTGATATTGAGCAGCTCCTGTTCAATCCTCAGACAGATGGACTGAGTCAGCTCCTTAGAGATCCTCTGGAAGGCATCAAAGTCCTCTACCTCATAGACGTGAGTGTCTGCTGGGGGATTAGCAATGGCCTCCAGCTCCGACCTGACTGCGTCCTTCACACCAACAGCAAAGATTTCCACATCAGTATTCCTCAGGTTGGTTGCTGCATCCTTGAAGGAGTCAGATGACTTCCCATCTGTGATCAGGACCATGACACGGGGGACGTTTTGTCTTGCTCCACGGGCGGGGACAAAGATCTTCTCCCTGACATAAGTCATGGCTTTACCGGTGTTAGTGGAGCCTCCGCGGTAGGGGAAGGTGCGCACGGCCTTGACCACAGTGTTAATGTCATGGTGGGTGTTGAGGGCAAACTCAGTGTGTGGGTCACGACTGTACTGGACCAAGCTAAGCTGGACCTTGTTAGGTCCAATGTCAAAGGAGTTGACCAGAACCTCCAGGAAGCCACGGACCTTGGCAAAGTTTTGTAATCCGATACTGTAAGAGCCATCGACCAGTAGGACCACATCAGCCTGCACATCTACTCCCAGAGAGCATTCTGGGTAAAAACAGGAAACCATGGGTTATTTAAAGATCTTGCATGGGCTCCATGATGAAACAGAGAGGGGGGGGGTCTGCATTGAGTGAGGGAGTACATATGTGTATGTGTGTCTAACATAAGAAAAGACACAGAAAGATGATAAGACCTCCTCACCTGTTGACACCTTGACAGGCTGCGTCTTCTCCATGGCCATGACGGGTTCACTGGGCGTCAGACCTTTCAGGGCGTACAGGGTGATTTCATACTCGGTCTCAGGGGAAAGGTCTCGGACATTGATGGACGTCTGGACGGGCCCCATATACAGTTCTTGTCTTTTCATGCCAGGCAGCATGGGGACAAGGGTGAGCTTGTAGCCTGAGATATCGCCCAGAGAGGCATCCCATGTCACCCTCATAGACTTGGAGGCAATTTCTGTGACCTGCAGGTTAGAGGCTGGCTCCACCACTAAGGAGAGATGGCAGGAAATGAAAAAGAGTTGTAGTGGATGGGATAGGATAGATTAAAACACTTGGTCTGATGAGTTGTTTAGAATGTAGTTTGAACATGAACATGAACATTGATGCTAACAATGACGATGCTTCCCATGAGGTGCATTAGAGCATAGAACCCTAACTAATGTAATGCTGAACTTTAAACTTATTAAATTAAAGATTAATTGACTTACTTTCTTCTCCACTGACCAGAGAGCTGAGCTGGTCTTCAACACCGGCACACACCTCCAAGATCATCTTCTTCTGTACCTCTTGGATCATGTCAAAGTTGGGCACGTTGTATACATGTTTGTTGTGAGGTGTGGAGGCCATTTCCCTAAGCTCATCCTCATCTGCTCCTTTGATGCCTAAATTGTGAAATGTGAAACACAACAATGTAAACTCACAAGCTTGTAACTCACTAGCTGCATTACCTGGTGAAAGAGCACCGATAGTTCAGTGTTTTGTAATATAATGTGCATGATAGAAAAAACATTTCTTGACTTCTACGAAGGCCGATCTTCCAACCAAAGATAAATGAAAAATTGAGCGATTTCCAAACTACAGGCAGACTATTCACATGGGAGAACAATATTAAACAAAACACTGAATAATAAACCATACCTAGGACAAATATTTCCACTCCGATGTTCCTAAGTCTTTTAGCATACTCCTCCACTGGGTCCTGGGATTTTCCGTCAGTGATGATCATGGCTATCTTCGGAAAAGCTTTCCTGGAGCCAGCGGCCTCCAGGAAGATGTTTTTCAGCAGGTAATCTATGGCATCACCTTGAGACAGCAAGCAAATGTATACATCCCAGTTTAAGATATACTGTAAGGGCATACTAGGACTCAAAATTGTGCCAGCCCAGCAATACATTTGGATCGGAATACTGAAATAGTAATTTATCCCATAATTATTGTGGAGCCTGGGAATCTAGTGTAGGCATTTCCATCTAGCTTCTCTGTTGCATTGGTCCGATAACGACTGCCTTACCTGTCATAGTGTTTCCTCCCTTGTATGGCAGGGTGTTGATGGCTCGGAGCAGGTCTCCTCTCTTGCTGTAGCGGGTGAGGGGGAACTCTGTGCGGGTGTCTGTGCTGTACTGAACAACAGCCACTCGGGTCTTCTCATCGCCAATGTCAAAGGCCCCCGCCATGGCGGCAATGAAGCTACGGATGTACTTAAAGTTCTCCCTGCCCACGCTCCATGAGCCGTCCACAAGAAAAACCAAATCTGCTATCGCACTGACTGAACACTCTGGAGATAGAGGGCGGAGAAAGAGGACCAAGAGTCACATAAAGTAATCATAAAGAAAAGTGATCAACAAAACTGCATAGCTTCCTTGATCCAGATTAGGACTAGGTCTGGATTTACTATTGGGCTGTGATCAATGGAAAAACTTGAAATGTAGGCACATCATTTGTGTCCAGAACTAGGCTTGTTTCCAGGCCAGAAATGTGCCGCTAGAATGTGGTACTGTGAGGTGAGACTTAAGGTGCCATGGTATGGCAGCAACACCGTGATCTTGGAACAATATTCTTACATTGGCACATTTCTCGTTCTAGCTGCTTAAATAAAATTTTAAAAAGCGTTCTGACATCAAAGTGAATATCAACCAAAAATATCTAGTGCCAAACAGTGGCCTGGTATAGTCATTCCAGCGGACAGAGAAAAAAATTTGGTTCATAGACTAAACAATCGGCAGAGGTTTCACTGGCAAGTTTTATACTTTCAAATCCTAGTGGGCTTTAAATCATAGACGAGATTCTCTGGAAGATTTAAGATGACTCTATTGAAATAATTGGCAGGACTTATGTGGATGGACTTAAATCCTCACTCCCCTAGGTCTCATTGACTCCAAACTTTGTTCCTCAGATCTTGTTAGCCTCATCATCATCAAGTATTTTTTCCCAAATTCTGTGACCTAATGTCAATACTAAAGCATCAAAGTAGGGGTTTAGTCAGTCACCCAATTAGGGTGGTTGTGAAAGTGCTATGAGCATTTTACCATTACTTAATAAGGGCTTGGGAGCATCTGGACCTATGGGTAGAGTTTCCAGCAGAAGGATCAACATGGTGGGGGGAAAAAGTGAGTGTGTCTACCTGTCACTCACCACAGACTGGACACTCAACAGGTTAAGAAAGGGGCATCTGATCAAGAAGTGTAATCCTTTCCACATCTTTTAACAGGGTAACACTCGCAGTTAGATGGCAGAACCGTGACGTCATTGACACTCTGCTTGAAATTATGGGAGCATTAAAAGTGCACCCCCCCCCCTCGACTCCATGACGCATAAACAGAACCCCTGTCTCCTAGCTCCCAGCCTTCCTCTCCTGTTTTTTTTGTGTTTCCTTTTTGATGTGCAGACTGGTTTCAATTAAGGAAACTAAATGTGTGCGTTCCCAGCCACTGTCGGAACCCCCTGTCTGCTTTCCTGGTGACAACTCGACAGAAAGTAAAATGTAGGTCTGACCAAATTATTCCGGGGGAAAAAAAATATTATGATGTAAGTCCCATAGAAAAACATTTACCCAAAAAAAGTGAATCTGCAGGGGAAGTGGAAAGCTGTGTGGAGGACAGGGCTTGTTCCGATTTTGGTTGACACTACAGTAAACATACTCACTGATTGCATCTGACTGTGGCCTCTTGACATGTCCACTGGTGTTACTGGACTGGACTGAAACAGAGGAAACACGTTAGCAGCGCACATTGCCGTCCACTGTGTTATGTGTGCTTTTTTCATAGCGGAAAAAGGCAAGAAAATCAACACGTCATAAAAGCCGGTCGGCAGGATGAAAACCGCACACACACAAACAACTATCTTTCTGCTACATTAGCTATAAACAGTGAGTGATTCAAGCTTCAATAAACAGATGTGATTTTTCCCTATTTTCCTCCCTCTCTTGTGGCTACTCTTATTGCCACTGAATTTCAACATTCAAATGTTCCAAAATCTCACTGAAACGGCCAGGAAAAAGAAACAGGAGTTTGTCCCAGCCCATTATTTGTATCTTTGATTTCACAGCTCCATTGAAAATGAACTGGAAACAATGAAGAAGATGACTGTGACAGTACTTGGTGGTAAACACTGAAATAATACTGAGAGGAGAAAATGACTTCAAAATGAACGCAAAGCATAATAACAACTTTTTCCCAAATGATCTTAACCAACCTGTATTAAGTGTGTACTTACTGGTCAGTTGTCCAAAGATGGGGATGCTCTCCTCGGCGCCATCATAGGAGTTTATGGACACCGAGTAGTCCAGGTCTGGGGTCAGGTCAGTGATGGAGGTTATAGTGGCAGAAGAGGCGAGGGTAAACTCTTTGGCCGGTTCATCTGAGAGAGGGAACGGAGAATTTGAAGTGACAATGATTGAAAGCATCCTTTCACAGAAGCGTTTAGGGTGTGTTCAGGTGAGTGTTGACTCCATACTGAATCCATACTGACCTGTGTCTGATACCACTTGTATTCTGTAGCCCTCTATCCTTGACGAGGGTCTTGTCCATGACATTTGCACTGTGTTCTCATTTAGAATTTGAAATTTCAAGTCTGAGGGCGGTTCCACTGCAAATAAGAGACAAAACAATGTTAAAACATGACAAACACAAAGATGTGTATGCGTACTGTTGTATTTCTGATCAAATCAAAGCAAGGCATTTTTCAATCAGGCATTCACATTGATCCCAACGACAAACGCTTCATGACTGAAGCGGACTGGTTCATTGTTGGGGACAGACAGGCAACCATTTGTGAAGGTGACAAATAAAGAACACATAACAACACTGAAAAAGTGTGAGAAGCCATTTTGGAGCAAAATGGCATTTGTTTGAGTTGCACAACCAAGGTGGCCAGCAACTCAAGCACTGGAATATACAACATGTGCAAAACTCCACACAAACTTTACTAAAAGTGCAAACACTGAGTGAACCATCCAACACATGCTGAGTGCAATCATTACAACGCATGCCCCAACCACAAATTCAAATGATTGGAGTTGATTACAAAAGGTACAACAATAGTTTCATTCTCAAGTTACTGATTATACAATGGAATCAAGGTTGCCAGATAGTGGTTGAAGTAACACTGACAGAATTCAACACCATATGTTATATATACATAGTATATAAACATATTTCAAAGATGTGTCGTGAATTGTTGTTTATTAAGTTAAGACTCTTTTACACACGTGATTGGCACACATCCATTGCAAACCTCTCAAAAAGAATACACAATTAGTCACTGGAGACTCTTGTGTACGTTCTTTTCATTGGCAGCACAATGCGTGAAAAGGCGTGAAGGGACGAGACACTACTCTGGGACACTCAAAATGAAGAGGCCGCTGAAAGAAACTGTAACAGAGGTAGTGCGTACGTTAAAATGAACACAGGAAAACATCGACAGGTACAATCTGACAAGAAGACACGCCTTCACATCGAGCTGACTCGATCACAGCGCCATGCATCATGTACATGAGAAAGTTGTTTGGCTCAACAACTTTGAGTGGACTGGAGGGTGGTTTCCATGTACAGTGGGGACCACAGCGACAGAGATGACAAACATATTTTAAGATGATATTCTTTGTTGCTGGTTCTTGGCATGCAACCTTGGAAGGCAACTAGTTGAGTGTAATCTAAGGTTAAAGTAGAGGCGTTGTGTGTTAGTGTGTTGTTTACACATGCAATTATGTCAGACGTATTTGAAGAGTTGACTTCCAAAATGCTATTTTAATTAGATTAAAAACAACCTGGGAGTTGATCATTTAGTATCTCTAGTGGCTTTGTTTTAATTTTGTGCCATCAATTGTTATGTAAAACTATGTGTCACTTTTCTTTCCATTTTGGAGGGAAACTCTTCATTTGAGTCTAAAGTGTTATAATCAGAGTTTAATGTGTTATTTTCAAAACCAGCTAAACATTACTGAGGAGATTCCTAACCTCTACTTGTTATCCTAATGGGTTAGGCATGCTGAAAAAGTATACTATTACATAGCAAATTAGTTGTATTATAACAATGTACTATTGCAGATTTCTTTTAGAAAATTACAGTGCTGAAAGAGGTTAGCACAATGTAATCTGCACTACTGAAAGAAGACTGGCGTGCTGTACGAGGCTAGATGGGCCCTAACTCCACCAGAACATAATGGAGATGATGTGAAGTGAAGCATGCATGCAGAAGACTGGGATATATGATGGAAGAACGGGGGATGGGGAGGATGCAAGAATATCATTCTAAAATACAGTTGGAGGAGGAAGCCATAGCTCGGGACACACTGAATGCACAGACAGATGACAAACAGGATATCGCCAAAAACTTAAAAGCTGGGATTGGAGGATAACCAACCTGGGTGGGATCGTTTCCCCCTTCATTTCTCCACGAATACTCATCTCCAACACCAAACGCACTTCGAGATGTCATTAAGGAGCGTGTGTGTGTGTATGTGTGTGCATGTGTGTGTGTGTGTGTGTAAGGGGAGCGTTGTTGGTAGGTAGGAAAGCAACGAGGTGCGAAGCAGTATGACGGTGGATGAGAAAATTCGGAAGAAAGTTTTGTGGGGCTTCGCTCTCCGCAATGTGCGTTCCTCTCCTGAGGATTTTCATCACAAGACGGTGTGAAAATGTTTAGTCTGTTTGAATTTCTTCCCTCATATATTCTTGTTAAAAATTAAAAATTAAAAAATCAAAAACTTGAGGGAGAAAGATGGTACAGTATTGTCAAAATAACAAGCTCTGGTGTGTTGTGACTTGTGGTTGCTCCTGTCAGGTATGTGAACGTCCCATCAAGTCCTAATAAAGGAGCCCTCACTGGCTCCCAGAGGCCAGAGTCTGGCTACTGTGCTGCTAGTAACCTCAGCCTCCAGCCAGCCAGCCAGCCTGGCCTGAGCTCCTGCCAGGAGGAGAGACCGAGAGGAGGAGGAAAGAACACCGCCTATCCCAAAAGAGGCAGGACAGATGCCAAAGTAATTCCACAACATGTGCTGACATTAAACATTACTGCATATTAACTTTCCATATGGATTGCAACTCAGCGTTTTTTGCGAACGCCCGCAAAAGAAGCCCTAGAAAGGCTCTTTGTCTTTGCGCTGTCTGAGGATTAATTTGCGATTCTCGTATTACGTCTTTCCATTCCGTTAGTGAAGATATATGAGAGTAGACGTTAGACTGCTCTCCCCCCCGCCGGCGAGATTTCAGGAGGAAAGTTCACAAATTTTCCATACCATATTTCCATAGTCAGTATTATTGGGAAGGAAAATGTCTGATTCTACTGACAGATTTTTAACAATATTACATGACATATTACTTCATGTGACATGCATAGTATGTAATAAGCCTTTAATTACTACAGTAACAGTGATACCATATAAGCACACTGTATATTGTTGAGTAAAAGCAGTAAAAACATTGAATTTACTTACAGAGCCAATACTGGATACAGTACTTGTGTGTTGTGTTGCACACCACAATTCACCAATAAGGGAATAAGTTGGAAGTAAGTAATCTCACAGTTCTATGCATAATTGCCATGGATTTGGTAATTCTACTAAATTTTGTTTTGGAAAGAGAGCAGCTGCCTTGCTATCATAAAACCAAATCTAAAACAGCAGCAGGCGCTACTAAAAAAACACTTACAGAGGAACATTTAGCCATGAAATGACTTGTTCTTGTCCTCGCTGTGCTGTTTGAAGACATTTAATTGTAAATTGTAAATGAAATAAACTTCAGTGTACTTGGTTTCTTGTTTTTTTGCAAATGAGAAAATGTCTCCTGAGGCATTGGATTACATCAAAGACTGCAATGATTCTCTACAGATAAATCTGACCAAAATGCGCTACAAGTGGGGGATAAAAGCATCAAAAACATCAGGAAATGAGTCAGTGGTGAAGTACAAGTCAGTGGGTCTGACATACACACAGTCAAATAGCGTACACATGAAACTGGGAATAACTTTATTCAGGTCATCAATACAGATGCATATTGCAGTGTCTCCACGTGATGGCTCTGACTTAAAAAACAAAAACAAAAACACCTAATCCCTGTGACATCAATGGTGAAGGGAGAGGGGGAGAGAGAGAGAGAGAGAGAGAGAGAGAGAGAGAGAGAGAGAGAGAGAGAGGAGGTGGTGGGTATCTAAACACACCAGGGACTTTCTTTTGACAGAAAAGTGAAATTAAACTATGCTTTTTTCAGATTGATAGCTTCACAAATGAAAATAAT
>CABFOP010088160.1:0-10241 GCA_900683385.1 Anoplogaster cornuta | reverse complement strand
GTGTGGCGCCGCGTTGCTCCTATTCTATTCTGGCCGTATGTCAGCTCACCTGGGAGACAGTCTAACGAGCAGATCAAGTCTAGATCAAGTCTGTAGTTTTGAGCTGATCCGGGTCCGGAGCTGCCCCGGTTGACAGCTGGCTAAAGCATTTCGGAATTCAAATCCTGTGCGCAATAGCCACAGTCTTTTGGAAAAGGACCGAGCAAAAGTACCCAGGAGACGGAGATGCGTTCACTTACCCGTGGCTGAAACCTCCTCCTGCATCTTGACCAGAGTTGCTCCTCTGCCTTCCTGGGATGAAGCCGAGTCTCCTTTTTCCCGGAGACTGGAAACAGAACAGTGGTCCCGGCGAACAGTGTACTAAACTCGGAGGAGCGTCTCGACTTTTCCTTTCCACATCAACTTCACCGAGGACACTTCATGGTTCCCTCTCGCACGCAAACGAATTTAGCCGGGTCATTTTTGTGTGTGCAAATTCACAGAGCATTGTAGTCCTCCATGTAGTCCTCCTTTCTCCTCCTCCCTCTCCACAAGCAGAACTCTCTCCCCTCTGTGCCGCTGGAAAAAAAAAGAAAACGCGCGCTCCCTGTGAGAAGCGCGGGCACGCGGTCCCATTCATTGAATGTAAATGCTACAATGAAAGCTCAGAGCTGCCTTGTGTATGTTGCCCTGCACCATGAGGACCACATTTAGCATATTGTAGTTGATCTATTTATTTCCAGATAAACCAGCAGCCCTGTCCCGTTGTGTAACTCATTTTAAGCCATGACATGACCATGGACGGACACATAAAGACACATAAAGACTTATTTCAAACGAAAAGTCCACAATGCCCATTAGTGAGGAAGAAGACCCTGCAACACAAATACCAACTGGCATTTCTATGTCACTGCTCATGCTCTCTCCTGCTCTTTGAGTCGACTGCAGTTCATTTCTCTGGAGTTTCCAGCCCACTGAGTGAACACTGTCAGCTGCCTCTCCGATTCAGTGAACAGAGTGGAATAATAAATCCAATGGGGAGAAAGCAAAGCTTAAATTTCCAGATGATGATAGTAAAATTCTCATTTGTTTCCCTATTCTACAGCACATTTCTCCAGAGTTCAAAGTCTGATCATCTGAGGTTATATAATGAAGTCTATGGCAGCAGTATATTTAATTCTGCCTGTAGCCATTGCATTAAGGTCAGATGTGGTGGCATGGCCTGCTTTTAATAGGCTGTCTAACATTAGTTCTTTTGCCAAAAGCACTGTCCTGGGAGAGGCATGACACTTTATTTATGTGACCATTTCAATCCAATCTTCAGGAGCATGATGGTGGGCCCACTAACCCTCCTCACCCTTCTGTGTACATGTCTTCCTCCCTCCCCCTTTCTTTTTGAAACTCCTGTCAACTCAGCAATGCATCATTAACCCCCTTTGTGGCTGGTGCTGTAGCTGCACGCATTTCATCTGCCCCAGATCAACTAACAACAGTGGGGTCAGTATGACATGCCCCCCAGCTGCTTGCCACTCAGTAGGCTACTTCACTGACTGATACTCCTCTCTAATAGGCTAATATCCATATACCTCTCAGGCATATTCTGTATATTTTTGTATATTTTTTCCTCATGTTTATACTGCTCGTTTTTTACTGTCTTAAGTGATTTTTTTGTATCTTGTTTTGTATAGTATTTTTTGTATAATATTTCCTCATGTTTATATTGCTTGTCTTTATTGTTTTTAATTTATCTTTTATCTTTAATCTTGGCTGTACACTTTGCTGCTGTAACACTGAAAATCTCCCCACTGTGGGACTAATAAAGGATTATCTTATCTTATATATTTCACTGCTTCACACGCCATATTTATGGCCATATTTATCCATACTTATAGCCCTCCTGTTTATACTCCTGTTTATACTGTTTATTCCATATTTATCCCCATATTCCATATTTATCTCCACATTTGTATATAAGATAAGATAAGATAGACTTTATTAATCCCCGGTGGGGGAAATTTGGGCGTTACAACTTATATACTTCTATTCTGCACTTTACTACTATTTGCACTTCTGGTTAGATGCTAACTGCATTTCCTTGTCCCAGTACTTGTACTCTGTGCCACAATAAAGTTGAATCTAATCTAATCTAATTATAGCAATCATTGACAAACACTCTAGTCACATCATTTTGCATTTGATCCAAGCAATTGTAAGAATAGAAAACACATTCCCTTTTGCTTTCAATTTTTATTTCTGTAGAGAATAATTTTGAACATGTCAGTGCAGTCTCTAATAGGCTGGAGCCTGGAGCCCCCGCCTCAGCGTGCATGGGGCTGCCAGTCAGCCAGTCTGGGGCATGCTGGTCCACAGAAAGCAGAAGCACAGAACAGCCCCCTGGGATACATCCTCTCCTCCGCTTCCCTGGGGCTCCTCCACTCCCAACCACAGACCAGAGTGAAACAACAGCCTTCACATGAGAGGGAGGGTTGGGGGAGAGAGAGAGCGGTTGAAGGTGAGAGACATAAAAGTTAGAGGAGAGATTGCCAAAAGATAGAAAGGGGTGGATTGAAAGAGAAAGGACACATTGAATGGCAGACGAAGGGCAACCGAGCTGAAGGACAGGCGTGAAAGTGAACGGAGATACGTGTGAAATGAGATACCTTGTCCTGTTGACACCCGTTTGAAACCCTCTCTGTGTAAATGACCCAATCAACACACTGGGCTGGGGCCATTTATTACAACTCCTTCACTCTTTTTCACATGCAAACGTGTAATGTTATTCTGATCACCACTTCATTGGGTGATGGATAGATCCCTGACTCACGGTAGGGAGGACACTCACCCCGTGTCCAGTGTCAAGACCCTGGAATGGATTCATGTATCAGGAGGTTGAGCTCATACACAGTTCATCAATTTGCAAATCCTCCTCAGTGGTTTTACTTCTGGTTCAGTGCAGCTGTACAGAACTGTGTGTGTATATATATTGTGTGTATACATCTAAGACATGGTGTGGTCTGTCTGTGAGCAGTGTTGTTGATTGCTGCTGCTGCTTCTCCAGACCACCTGATGTGCTCTCTGCTCCTTCAGGCTCCACATGGATTCAGAACATCACATGACAGTGCCGGCTGATACACATAAAGAAGACTCTTTGTAAGAGCCTTTGGTCCGGCATCCCCTAAACAAGGGTGCAAACACGTACACACACGCACACGCACACACACACACACACACAGACCTCTCAAGCCTGTCCCCCGTACAACTGTGGTTTAGGGACCCCAAGTGGTGACTTGTGGCACTGCACCAGATGAGATTTGTTCGTTTTTAATTCCCTTATCATCCCAGGTATAATAAATGGCACCTGAAAAGCAAATGAATTGTCATGGAATGAATCCCACTGACCTATATTTGCTCTGCCAGCCAAGCCGTGGGTGGACAGGATATCAGAGGAGACCGGCACCAACAAAGACTCTACTGTTGCTATAGTGATGTCATAGACTGCCAATGGATTGACCTCTTCCTTCTCTGCCTCTCATTAATACCCTGCCATTCAAATTCAATCAGTGTGGCATATGGGAAATGGTAGCAAATGGTTTCACTGGAGTGTTGTGCTGACGGGCGGCAGTGTGCGCGACACTTCTGTTCATTGCATAATTGATTTCAGATTGAAACCATGAAAGGAACTGCTGACGTGACAGTCAGTTATGGTAACGTAACCCTTTGATACTCATTGATGTGGATTAGAAATAAATCTCTTGGTCTTTATACTGTATAACAGAGTACTTGAATGAGTAAACACACACCTCAACACGCACACACAAATTCTAACTTTTAAAAATTAAATAATCTATATGATCTCATGTGGATTATGATAAATTACATTTGGGCTGTGTGCAAAGCAGTACAGTATTCTAGAATATAAACATGTATTTAAGAAGCATCATCATTTAAGTATGGGTTGTTTCCTTTCTTGAAATAGAGCCCATCAGCAAGTATTTTCCATTTTAAATAAAATGATGGCATCTTAATTGAGCAGAGCAAAGGCCTCCAGAGCTTAAGCAGGAAGTACTGGGTGTATGAAAGGTCAAAAGAAATTGGCACCGATCTGTACGTGGGCGTGTCCAGAGAAGGCAAAGAGGGGAGGAGGAAGAGAGAGATGGGGAAATGGAGACAGACAAGAAAGAAGGAAGAGCAAGTTTTAAGTGAGACACCAGAGAAAAGATGGCGAGAGAGAGAGAAGGAGGGAGGGGGTGGAAGTGTTTTGTGCATTGTGTGAAATGTGATCATGTCCTGGAGTCTCTCCGACAGCTGGGAAGTTCCCCTGCCTCTGGCTTCCAGCTGGGAACACTCTGGAGAGACCAAGGCTGCAGCATCGGACTGCATACTTAGTTGGTTAACCCTTCACGTGCTGCTGCTGCTGCAGAGGAGCTAAAAATAACAACACCGATGGGACACCTTGGAACTTAAGTCACATTTATTGATTTTAGCCAGTATGACTACCTTTACACAGACGGACCACCTCTCTACTGGAAAACAAACAACACTTTTATAGGATTAGTTCAGCAGTAATACATCAGACTAAACTGTCTTTTCTTTTTTCCCCTCATTTCCCCCCCCACCCTGACAAAGTTATACGTTTGTTTTCAATTCTGTGTAAAGGTCCCATGACTGATGAACATGCATATGACATTTAGCTGTAATCAATATGCCACTAATCATAATGCACATTATTGATAAAATAATACAGTACTGCATGACAATTCAAATAAATACCAACATACAGGTGAAGTCGTTATTTCATATAAAGGTATCAAACTCTCATTATGGATCAATACTGAAACACAATATGACAATATAAAGTTTGCACGGCTAATTTATTATCACAACGCTATCGCTTCCAGCAAACAGAAAACTTTATGTCTTTGTAATGTAAAACAGTATCTGAATTGCACTTTATTCGTTTTAGCTTTCCGTATTTTCTTTTTTTGACTTTAACGCCTCAACAAACAAGCATTGGCTATAATGGCACTATTCAAGCTTGTTGATGCAAATTTTGTTTTCTGTTTCCTGAAAACATAATGCTTAAAGATGATATAAAAAAAGATTCAATAAAAAAACAAACTGAAAATGGACAAAAAGGAAGATAAAATGCGCTCCCTGCACATTTTTCAACAATACTATTGATATCACATTACCTTCACCAAACATAGCTAGAGATGCGTAGATGTTTCCAATAGTACACCGATACCCCAACACATTACAGATGCTTGGAGCATTTTGTTCGATAATAGGAGGCCAAAGGGATTTCTTTTGGTTCCCAAAGTTTGATAAAAAACAACCTTTTCTCAATACCCCTGAATTTATTGTGTGGATCACTGACCAACAGAATTCAATACAATTTTAGTTTTATTGAGCTAATTTCAAAACTATCACCTCACTCATGCAGAAAGGGGTAAATCCCTTTGCACTTATTGCTGCTCACAGTCATTTTGAACCCAAAGCCCTCACCAACAAATAAAACATAAAATACTAGTCTAAGATTCTCCCTCGAAACAATGAAAGGCACTACTGGTCAGAAACAAAGAACTAAACAAACCAAAAACAAAACCCCGGCGCTCACACAGAGAGCCATGGCCCCAACTATACGCCTTTCACAATGACGGCTTGTCTTCTTTCAGATTCTTGATTCTTTTCAACCTAAACGGTGTACCAAGATTTGGCACGATAAAACGAAGAGAGAATGAAACAATTCCAATTTGGAATTTAATTGTTGCACTTGCAGAGAATTCTGATAGTCAGTGATCCGTTTTCAGTGGAACGCCCTCGGTAAGAAGCTAGGGAAACTATATTGTGTCACTCAATTTTTCCCCAAACACAACTTACCTATTTGAGTCAGAGCGTTGTCAAGTTTCATCGTGTTATTTTGAACTATTCCTAGGAATAATAAATACATGAAAAACCCCAGAATTTGATCACCCTGGATTTTTGTATAGAACATGGCAGTAGAACAAACAAAGTAAAACTGACAGCAGAATAATAATGACGGAACATAACAATTTAAAAAAGATTATTCGATGGATAAAGTCAGATAGTAGGTCTGTGGTTTGTGGTGCCTTTAGCAGTAAGTAAATAGTCTCTGTAATTCAAACCCAGAGACGATTCAGGACGTATATTCCTATAGCGTATGTACTGAATAACTCACAAACCATAGTACTACCACTCGTTCCTAGATTAATAATGTTATAGTCCTATATAATGAAAGTGCAGAGGTTAAGAAAACAATAAACTAAAACAAAAAAGATACAACCAGACAAAACAGCGTGTTGATTTACATTGAGAAACAACCTCATTTCCCCTGGCTTGTTATTTGAGGGTTACCTTAGCCAACCAAACTCTGGTCAGAATTTCAACCGGAGGGCGACCTCATGGTACACGTGAGATATTGGCTTCCAGCAGCAGCACGTAGAAACGAGAGACCATTCCCATACACGTCACATTTAGGACTAAAGTATTCAGGAAAAGGAAATTTGATTTGACTTGAAATCAGTGTTTTCATTTAGCTTTTTCAACTTTTTTGTTGTCGTTTTTTTATGTCTTCCAGTCCAAATGGCCTAAAGAGCTAACTCTGTTCGGCGAACTGAATCAGCAGAGAATGGACCTTGTGTTGGCACTTCCTCATCCGCGCAGAACTACTGTAATTACTGCAAAATGGAGAAACAAACAAATGATCATTAGCATTATTTGTCAATTTAGAGTGACTGTTCACACGGTGAGCGGCAGGTTCATCTCAGTCAAAACAGACACAAGGAACGGCGGCTCTGGTTAGTCAAAGCAACAGAAACGCTTCAAGCCGAGTTAGGAGTCCTGAGGCAGCCGATGCCATGCCAGAAATGTTTTCTGTCATGTTAACAATATCGATATTTTCCTGAGGTGCTGATGTAAAAGCGCATTCATTCCACTTCAGGAATTAGAGAACCAGCAGGTGCGGTTAGGAAGCCAATGACTCACAAGTACCATGACCTTTCACTTCTAGGACAGAGTTGAAACCACGCCCACAACCAGGTCAAAGGAGAAGGGTCTTTCTCAGATGCCATGCAGGTTAATGGAAATGGGTTATGTTTTTTAACATGCAGGCTTACAACCAATCAGAAGTTAGATGTATGTAAGAAAACTGAAAGGTGAAGTGGGAGGAACCTGCAGGCAGAGGTAGGAGGAGCTTTTTCTTTTTTTAGGTGGCATGCTGCGATGACACCATAAACCAGACATTGATTTCAAATTTAATCGGTGTAGGGAGGGGGTTCAAATCACAATCACATCCTGGGGTGTTAGGCCTATCTACTGCTCAGTGATTCCACAGAGCCTATACAAGGGGACGGGTCGGAGCGTCAACTAATTTGAATCAATGTCCTCTGGTTAAGTAACCAGTTGAAAACAACCAATCACCAGAGGTTTCTCCTTCAGGAAACCCCCGGACTCATGTAAGCCAGACATCTAGCTTCCTTCGCCAGCATGTCTCGCTTTCTTATCTCTCCGAGCTGGTTTACAACACGAGTAGTTCTCCTCACTCTACTCCCAAAACCTTTTCTCTTGTCAGCGCAAAACTGATAGAAACAGAACAGATCGCACTTGTACGTTTTAAGTGGAGCTCAAACAGAAGAGTGATTGACCTCTAGGGGAGTTTTTCTTCACCCCCCTAATGTGTACGATAGCCTCGTCTCCATGCTGTGTGCTGTGGCCTATGGATGCTGCACTCAAGCAGGGTTGACTGCTGAGACTGTTCCACCTTATGAGGAACAAATAAACTCCCCCCTCTTCATTTCGGAGAGGGAGGATCCTGCAAGATCATAACCTGAACACGATCATATCAAGAATATAGAGTTTTATATATGGGTTACTGGTAGTAGAAAAGGCATAATTCATTTAATCTTGCAGGATTTCCTCACATCAACCCTGCTTTTAGCATCATAAAGCTAATGTTTATGATCCACAAGCAGTATACATGGATTTATCTAACACAAGCCCCACTTATATTTTTTTCTCCTATCTGCGTAATGCTAGCTTGCAAGGGGTTAAAGCTTTTCTGGATACCAAGACAGTACATTGGTTTGTCCTCACACACACCAAATGACGTGAAATGAACAGCCCTCCATTTGCAGATATCATTTAAAACAACATGAACACACACACACACATGAGGGCCCTTCACTTCAATGCTAAAACTGAGCTATACACACAGGCAAGGATCTGGAGCACACGTGCGCGAGGACGTTACCTGACAGAAATATTCAGAGGGCAATTGTCCCCACAGTCCCTCATTCTAGTTAAAGGGTGAGTGGCGATGCGGGGGAAGCAAGCTGCTGACAACCTAAAAGAGAGACCGGGCGACAGGTTAGAGACACGAGGACGGGGGGACTGGGAGAGAAGGAAAAGATCAGCATCAGCTCAAGTTCAGACAGGAGGACAGGGCTTTACATCAACAGATAGATAAATATAGTGTTTGGGTCGACAGGCACTTTGCCGAGTGATGTCGGTTGGTCGAGTTTGCAGATTTATTATCCAGATGCGGGGGTGCCTTTTTGATTTGTGCTCTTTCAGGATTTGCTCCCCTTTTTAAAAAAAATCGTCTTTGATCAAAACTATATTGTATCTCTGTTCACAGTAATCGTGATATCCTTTTTTAAGAGGAGTAGGAACCTGAGGCACCTATGCTGAAGTGCACTTAATTTGGGTGTGGAGATCGATTTGTCTACTTTCTTTCTCTCGTAATATGGCTCTGACAAAATCCACCATAGCATAATGGGTCACTTGGAATAGCCCTCCTGTATTTCAGACACCAAATAACTCTTTACAATGTAGAGCCCTGTAGTGTACAGGTGTGTCTTGTACCACACCTGGCAACAGAAAAACTGTTAAAAAGCTCATAAGCATTTCAGCTGCAAAGCCATGCGATTTTACTGACCCGACTAAGTTGGTGTACTAGCATCACAGCTTTAAAATGATCCTGAAAATAAACACCTATGGTGACAGGTGCTCCTTTTTCGCCCACTTCCGACATCAAACCATCAGCCAACCCGTTTTAGTTTAGAATTTCTGTTAAGAATACAGTGAATCACACTGTGCTCCCCTGACAACGGCAGCGGGAGATTGCATATTTCTGTTTCTTTATGTTCTTGTAAACATTTAGCAGTGACCTGATTGGACATTGGGCTGCTGGACAGAGGGTCGGTCCTGAGGGGGGTCAGGACAGAGAGGCAGGAGGAGGACCGGGGCTGTTTTAAAGGAGCACCAACGCCAACAGACGAGCCGAAGAGCAGAAGACGTCACATCCGGTCACATGACCGTCAACAACGTCCTCTTTACAAGTCTCCGCCCCCAAACGCATTATTACCAGGCAACACACTCAGGGGGTCAGAACAAACAAGCACAAGAGCTGCCACCTTTTACATCATACGTACAGCACCATGACAGCGGAAAGAATAGACACTCCATAATATCCACAAAAACCCCAATATGATCTGGGCCCTATAATCCACATGCCGTATATGTCTACTACAGTCCCAAACGTCTAGTGCACACTGTACATACATCTGCATTCCCCTAAGCGTTTACACTAGCAGGCATGAGCAGCCATACGAAGGTTAGACACACAGCAGGCTGGCCAGGGAGCGAAGCGAGAGAGTGGGGCTCTTTAACACTAAGGCAGGGGAGGCTCGGCCCCTCTGTACACAGCAGTCCCTTGCGGACTCCTCAGTCGCAGTAGATCTTGTACTTCTCGCTGCAGAAGACCACGGGGCCTCCCAGGATGCCACTGGGCACGATGCTGTTGTGCTCTGGTCGGCCAGAGCCAGAGCAGGTGAGACTCTGACTTACATGGGGGTTGTTCGCGGCGCTGCTGGCGGCCTTGGCGCGGCCCTTAACTCGGCTGGCGGTGCCTCCGCGGCGGGTCTGCTCGTGGTCGAACTCCAGGTCCTCGGTGCGCTGGGTCAGAGCCAGCTTCTGCTGGATGGCCATGCGCAGCAGCGAGTTCAGGGTCTTCTTCTCATCCTCCGCCGCAGACAGCTGCCTCTGCATCTCATCCAGCTGGGTGACGTACTCGTCACAGCTGCAAGGGAGACAAATATTTCTTTTTAATTTTTAACACTTTAAATTGAACTTGAATATCAGCTAGATGATAGTTCACACAATCAGTCATTTTCTATGGGATTCCAACAGGGGGCAGTGGCAGCCTGAATATTGTCAAATAGTCTATGATGAGTGACGCGAGG
>CABFOP010088156.1:0-10957 GCA_900683385.1 Anoplogaster cornuta | reverse complement strand
CGAATGATTAGATGATCCATTTGGCTGCAATGAAATGATTGGATGTCTTACCTGCCTGCCGACTTGCATTCGCAACAACCAGGAAGTCAGACTCCAGTAGTAGACACTGGACCATGGTGGGATGGGGACCGTTATTGAGAAAAAACACTAACCAGCTACAACGGACAAGCAGAGTTCTGGACACCACATTTCCCACACCCGTCTTCATGTCGGCGGGGTTCGGTGCTGTAATTTGCCGTTCTTTGGTCGCTGCAACCGAGGAAAGCATTCAGGAAATCCATCTCCCAGGATTAGTATGCCGGACTACACCGCGATATGGACTTTTGTAGCTGAAACATCCTAACCGAACTATATTGGGCAAGCGGACTTCTGGACAGCACATTTACCACAACTGTCCACATTTCGGCAACGTACGGCGCCATTCTTCGGTCGCTGTTAATGAGGTAAACAAAAAATGAAACCAAAACATTCGTAATCACTCATACTACCTTTAACTTCCATTCATCAAGTATTTCCTCGGTTTTTGGATTTGTCATTCAACATGAAAGCATGCAAGAAAAACAAAAATTCTCTGTGGATTCAAGGCATCAATATGTGAGTACTTGATGGAAAAATAGTAATTTTGTGGGTGAAATGCCCCTTTAATGTAGTGTTTTTTGGTTTGTTTGTTTTTGTAAATTTAGGCATACCAGCACACCCAATATGCCAGGCTGGGGACATCATTAAGAGGTCCTTATTTTTGTGTTTTGGCTGGCCCATGGGGTGTCTTACTGGGTGATGGCACATGCATTTGATGTGCCAAAATCAACCATCTTTAGAGTTGTGCACAGGATTGCCAAGGAGATTTGCAGATGCAAGTATAAGTTCATCTTCTTCCCCAGTCCAAACACCTTTGAGGAAGTTGGCCGAGGATTTGGACAGCTGGCACAGCATGAGGCCTTCAATAAGGCTGTGGGAGACATATGGCTGTCAAATACGAATTAAACCACCAAAACATAACCCGTTAGATTCTTTTAATTACAAACAGTTTCACTCCATTCAGATTCAAGGCATCTTGTAACTCCTGTGAGACATTTTTGGACCTGTTTTTTTTCTCTTGGGAGATGGAGGCTACCCTTGTGTTCAGCTTCCAATTACAATTATAACCCCTTTCAGACACCCATTACAAGGGAGGATGCAGGAGCGCTTTAATAAAATGCATGGCACGGCCCATTCTATAATTGAGGACATTTGGGGTCATGAAGGCACGGTGGCGGGCCACCTTATTCAAGGCGCTGGAGGGTTAAGCCCAATTTCTGTTCAGAAGTTGACTTGACCTGTGCCTCTCACATGGAGATGTCATCGAAGAACCAGAGCTCCAGCCTGAAGAACCTGCTCCACTTGACCTACATGGCATCCAGGAGAGGAGTGGGGCCCACATGAGGGACAGGTTATATATGTGCTCACATATCGGCACCCCTGCACCTTCAGGCCTCATGATTATGCCAGCAGATGAATTTTTGTTGACAGATGAATTTTTGTTGTACATTTAAATTCATGTTGGGCTTAACCTTTTAGTTTACATTCATACCAGGCACCACAACCCTGTTTTACCCTTAAAACATTTCTGTTCAACTTGTTTTGTGGTCATAAAGCTCTAAGTAACTACATTATTGCCTTCTGTGATGGATCTAAAAGTCTTTTGCTACTCAAGAATGACATTTCAACACGCATTTCTGTTTTGCACCCACAAATCTCCCTTAAAGCAAATCTCTTTCAATATTCATGCAGGCACTAAGACGGATGAAAAGCAACTCATGTTTAATGTCACACAGCTTTTAACCGAGGAATCATTTGATTTAAGGAAACAGAAATCTATGTAATTCATAGCCGTACATATTTTCAAACAAATCCATACGGTGGATAACCATACATTACAATATTCAGACCAAAAAACGGCTACTCGTGCTTCTCCACCAACTTCCCAAAGATACTAATAAGGGTGTCCAGCTGCTCCTGCTTTTTATTTTCTCTCTCTCTCATCCTCCCTTTCATCCAGCTCCCTCTGCCTCTGCTACAACCTCATCTTTTCTCTTTTTTTCTTGGTTTTGGCCTTTTGCAACCCCCAGGCAGTTGGTTTGGGGGTAGTGGATGGCCCTGGAGCAGAGGTACTGGGCACCTCATCAGGCTCCTCTGCAACATCTGATGAGGAATCAACTGCTGTGGCAATGGTGTTCAGAGGCTTTGATGGAGTCCCTCTGCCCCAGAGCCTCGTGCAATTGCCTCAAAGAAAGGCCAGTTCCCGGCTGTCACCTCCCCGCCCTCCGTCCCTGAGCCGGTCCGTGGTAATATCCGATCCTGTGTAAAGAGTGTAAAGAAAACACAAGGTTAAATGAACACATCTTCTGATAAAAACGTAGTGATTATTTATAGGACCGAAGCCAGATAATTCACGAAGCTTCACCATCAGTGTAAAGTAAACCCACATACAGAAATAGCCTGCAGTACATGTGATCCAGTGGCCCATTCATCAGATAATAATTGGGTTACCCTATACTTTTTTCTCTCTTAGTGGCTTGAATTGTTGTGAGATCATTCTCCAATCCCATCTCTTTTATGACCAAACTGATGGGAAAAGCAAAGTTGGGGGTCCATTATGTGTTGGGATAAAATGATACGTAATGACAGAGCAACAGCAGCAGTGGACTGTCAGTACTTATATGACTGACTCGCTCACACACACTGGATGCAGCCCCTGAGTTGGGATGCAACCCGTGAGTGTGGACATTGGGATTGGGCCACAGAGAGCTTAAATCCTTTTTGGTGAGGCAAATCAGCTCCCACCTGGCTGATTAGTAATGTTCCTGGGGCAAGATGGCCAATGGCTGTTGTCAGCTGGGGGATGTAGTCCTTTTCCAGTTTTTCTGTGGCAGATAGCCCAGTCTGCCACAGTGCATTAAGTCAGAGGAATTTGCTTACACACTTTATTCAGCTAACTTTTGCACATTTCATTAATAGGAATGACATGTAAGCTGTAGTTGATAAAGGGATACAACTGAATTTTGGCATACTATAAGCTTCATAAACAAACTATGCAACAAGAAGATTGATAGCAAGTTCATCTCTCTGTCTCCAGCATAAAGTTTGACATATTGTATATTCATTCACCCAACTCTATATAGCCTTCCTTTGTATGTTCTGTAGAATGTAGATTACTAAGAATAAATTATAATAAATTAATTATGAAATATTTATTTAGAATAATTCATACTACAGTTTAAATAATTTATTGTAACAAACTCACCATGGTTATTGTCAACAAAATCAACACTGTGAGGAGAACACTTTGATGTGTTTCTTCTGTCTATAGGTAGAAACTGCTTCAGATGTCAACAGTGGTGAACATGTATTTCCAAACAAGGCATTCTGTTTTAATAAGAATAAGAATAATAGCACTTATCAAAATAAGGCTTTGTTCGTGCTTTGTAAGATAAAGATAAATAAATGTAAGCAAAAATAAAAACAAGAGCAATACATTAAAGGTATCATATGTACGTTTTTGAGAAGCATTTTCGGTTATATTAGTTGAAATTGTCTTTATATTACAACAGCAATTGATAAATCAAGTGCTGTGAAAAAAAAGGAAAGAATCCGGTGTCTGTAGCAGTCGCAATACTGTAATACGTGCCTGTTAACTTGACCTTCAGCTGGAATGAAATGATTGGATGGCCCATTCGGCTGGAATGAAATGATTGGATGGCCTACCTGCCTGTCGACTTGCATTCCCAAACAACCAGGAAACCCGACTCTGAGTAGTAGATACTGGACCATGGTGGGATGGGGACTGTTATCGTTTTCACACCGTTCCCGAGCAACAACGGGCAAGCGGACTTCTGGACACCACATTTCCCACACCAGTCCACACGTCGGCCAGGTTCGGTGCTGAAATTTGCCATTCTTCACTCACTGCTACTGAGGTACACAACCAGGAAACCCGTCTCCCACAAGTAGCGACCGGACCACGCTGCAACGGAGAGCGTTATTGGCAAAAAAAAACTGTCCCCCGAGCTACAACGGGCAAGCGGACTACTTTACACCACATTCCCCACATCCGCACACACTTCGGCTCAGTTCGGCGCTGAAATCGTTGCCACTCTTCACTCGCTGCAAAGAAATCTTGCCTATTGCACCTTTAACATTGAAACAGAATAAA
Source organism: Anoplogaster cornuta (assembly GCA_900683385.1). Taxonomy (NCBI): domain Eukaryota; kingdom Metazoa; phylum Chordata; class Actinopteri; order Trachichthyiformes; family Anoplogasteridae; genus Anoplogaster; species Anoplogaster cornuta. The sequence goes on along the minus strand of CABFOP010088156.1, from coordinate 6,765 downwards.
ATACAAAAGGGAAATTGACACAATAATTAAAATAATAATAAAACAAAATACAGCCCATTTATTTGTCAGGATACTTTCTTAACGTTTTTTTGTTGTTTTTTTCATCTGTGAAGGCGCTCTGAGAGGCAAGTAGCAATATCACACCATCCCTACATGCACGGACGTGCAGCCCACACACACAATGAGTGAAAGACTGTTTGATGCATAACAGATGTGTCCGGGTATATAGGGAGCTGCCAAACAGAGGAGATTTTGAATTATGCCTGAGACATTCTTCCATTTGGTACCATCTTAACTGTTGTCGACGGTTTTTATAAAGAAGTTCAGTAAAAGATTTGGAAAATAAACTGTTTTCTGTTTTACTTTTTTCCACAGCCTCTCACATCACCCAAATCTATTTTGATAGAGGGGTTTCAATCCTCCACACTGTTGCTGCTATGAGGAGCTTGAAAACACAACACACAAATGGCAATTTATGGGATGACTGATTCCCAATAATGGCAATCAGTCATTTCATCGTGCAACGGGTAGATTGATCAAAATGTATTTTTAAGATAAAAATTGATCAATTGATGTTATAATATAAGTCATAATATACGCACATCAGAGATATTAAATGTCATATCAAACACATCTCTGTTGATAGTATGGATGCTTTCATATTTCATATTTAAAAATGTAATGGCTTTTCACAGAGTGCAGTATAAAAAAAGATTTGCGAGTCTTCTGAAACGAAATTTCATGTTGTGTGTGCAATCTCACACGAAGCCTACCAAATGATCCCATATCAAAGCTTAGAGATGTTCAGTAAGTCTATGTTTTATAACTGCTAGCCAGGTTACAGTCAATTCGGCAACAATACATCAATCAAGATATCTTACATTGAGCACATTTAGTGTAGAGGCGTCTTGGATATGGGAGAGAGCATTTCAAAATACCACTGCTGTCAGTTCAACACAAATTACATCCATATACAGGACAGTGTACAGCTCCTATCAAACCTCAACCCTAACAAAAAGCTTCTGTTTCACTGTGTAGATTAACAGACTAAATAATACTCATTTGGAGGCATGTGGTAATTGGTGATAAAACATTTTTTTGTGGTTTTATTCACGGGGTTATAAGGGTTCATTACATTGGGGAGCAGCCTTCCAAGCTTACCTCCTAGAGCATTTGTGTTATGCTACTGCACACCAGTCACCACGTCTTTGCCATCCAATGCATAATTTGGAGCCTAAAGTCTTCACTTCAGCCTGTTCTGCCTGTAGCTTCTCAGTTAGCAGAACAAGCATTGCATGTATTGCATGCTATTTTTGTCTGAGTGCAGAGTTCCTGTTGATGGGTAATTGTTGAATTGAGACCCTTAGTCTCACTTACAGAGCCTGTCTGGAAGCCTTACCTGACATTCTATACTATTCTCTGTTGGGTTTTTTTTGGTCCAATAATGATGTGGTAAAAAATGTGTGCTGTTTATTTCTGCTATATTACTGCGATAGAGAATGATGATTTAAGGGACTGAGAGAATAAAAACAGCATTCAACCCTCATATTCTGTATCTCATTTGGGAAGCCAGTCCAATTACACAACGTGAGCCCCTTCACAAAAAGCTCTTGAGGTAGAAGTCATGCGATTATCCTTTTATAGTCATGAACCAAAATCCTCCCCAATCCCATTTGTTGATAACCCTTGCAAGACTGGTGGCTTGAGAAATATGGAATTAAACCTGGAAATTAGTATCCTGTAAAGTTGACATTCCCTTCGTAGTAAACACAATGCTATTATATATGACTATAATGAAATGGAATTGACTTGCATACACTCATCTGCAGTCATTGCTATCACTTTGGAGATGGACTCTGTACGCATTCACTGTGTTGAGTGTTTTATCAGCAAACAATGATTCAATGCTTTGTGGTCTACCACAAGCTGTGCTTCTCACACATCAAGTGGAGTGCTATTAGAGGCCGGGTGAGGAGGAGTGGAGTGGGGTGGAGGGTACCTTGGGAGAAAGTCTCTTTGCACTGCAGGAATTGTGCTGACTGAGCCATTTTGATAGACAGGCCATGTCTGTATTCAGAGCTCAGCGAGGCTCAGGAACCATATGTGACAGCAGCACTGTTTGCCCAGGGAAAAGGCCACAGCAAAACAAACATGCTGCTTTAGTTGAGTGGAGGAGCCTGAACACTGGCCCTGTTTGACAAAATCCTCAGCCCAGTCGAAGACAAGGTGAAATAGTCAGCTAAAGGAAATGCTTTAGTCCAGTTGACTGAAAAAGGCCAAATAGCCTGTCATATTTAATCTTGCTTCATTTATACTGTCATATGTCTGCAAATTTTACTTTTGACACACACATTTGAGCATGAAATATGGAATAAATTTGAGTGCGGCAAAATGTTTTGAAGTTCCACTAGACATGGTAGAGTGCAATCTGTGTGTTTTATTTGACCTTGGAAATAGCCACGTCTCTTTTGTGAAAGAGGCATATGACTGGAGGACATAGAAGCCCTATTTCTGCTCTGCAGTATTTTAATATTGACCTATGGTTGAACTGCTTACTTTTCTACCCAAACCTTTCCAGAATATTATTCAAATGTTAAGTATTCAAAAATAAGAGCAAAAGAAAGCAAGTTTTATTTTACTTGTGCTCTCTGTGGGTTCATCAAACAGCAGTTCAAATAAAAAGTCTGAATATTATGCACCACAAGTTCTCGAAAATATTTAAAACTCAAGAAATAGATTCCATGTTAAGGAGAGACAATATGAGCGCTGTTGACTTTGTGAACATTTCTCAGTCTACAGTTTATTTGCTAATTGAAGATCTCTGTGAAGAGACTCAGCAAAGTAGCCTCAACGTTTAAGTTCATAACACAGTGAGAAAGGAACCAGTTAAATGTGTTAGACACATACAGTTTTTAATTACTTGCGTTCCTGTATAAATGGCTCCTAAAAGTCAGAATGTGAAATAACACACAAAGATTTGTTCTTTTACATGTCTTTATTGAACATTTTGCTCAAACATTAAACAGTTTGGATTGGAAACAGTGTGTCAACCATGAGATTTAGTATATGTGTATAGATATTTTCCTGTAGAATTTCCTGATACAATTTTACTGTTGGTATGAAGTGGGTTTTCTCCTCCAAACATAGCATTGTGCCCTTTTGCCAAAAGGTTCCTTTTTGTCTCATCTGTACACAGAACACTGTTCCAGTAGCTTTGTGGAACATCCATGTGGTATTTAGTGAACTTGAGACGGGCAGCAATATTTATTGGGGAGAGCAGTGGTTTCCTCCTCAGTATCCTCCCACGAACATCACTCTTTTTTAGTGTTTTATTGTGGACCCGTTGACACAGATCAAGAGATGCCAGCAGATCCTTAGCTGTCACCTCCTTGACCATTCTGCAGCATGTTCTTCCTGTGATCTTTACACCCACTCCTAAGGAGAGTAGCAGTGGTTCTGAATTCTTTGTATACAATCTGTCTGACTGTAGACTGACTGTAGACGTTGGAAATGCTTTTGCAGCCTTTTGTAACCTCAAGAGCCTCAACAACTCTTCTCTGGAGGTATAGGCAAGGCAAGGCAAGGCAAGTTTATTTGTATAGCACATTTCAACAACAAGGCCATTCAAAGTGCTTTAGTCCTCTGAAATGTCTTCTTTTTGGAGAGCAGACTGTTTGTAACCAAACTTGTATATGACACGGCACCTCTAGCTTAGGCTGTAATGTTTGAACAATATGTTCAATAAACAAAAGGTAAAAGTACATTTTTTGTATTATTTGTTAAATCACATTGTGTATTGTTATGACGAAGATCAGACCATATTTTATACGTATATTCCATTTTGCAGGAATGCGGGTACATCTTCTGTATTCATTGCCACAGTCACAGGAAAAAGTATGGCCGGTTATTTTTTTTGCATAGGTATTCAGTCTGTTGGTATCTGTAAGCTTTGCATCATCCTAGTGCTGCTTGATCATATTTGCCTTCTAGGTGAAACTGCACTTACCTACAAAACTATTCGAACTACAGGCAGACACTGATATGAGTAAAAGGTCTCTTCTTGTGGCGTCGCCAAGCATTGCATTACTTCTGTTGAAACGTGACACTAAAATATTCATGCATTGCTCTTTAAGCCCCAAACTGCCTCTGAGAAAGGATCTGTTTCTGAGCAGGGCACTGAGTTTTTTTGACCTGCCTGTTTTAATTAAAGTTTGCTTCTCTGCAAAAATACACTATGAGTATGTGGACCGAACCCTTTATTAGCTTTGATATATCAAAAAAAAAAAATCCAAATTAAAGGAATGACAAAGAAATGAATGAATAGTAAAGGCCATTTGGAATAAGAAAAACACACCAAACCTTAGCACAATTTCTTTCCCAATAAAGCTTTTTTTTTTTATTCGTGCCATCTGTCTTTTCTCACACTCTAGCTCACTATAGTTGGATACCATCCTCAGTATCTCTCACCGCCTCTGTCTATAATATTAATAATTCATTGCAGCTACATGTTTCAAGCCCAATGGCATCTGTGAGACCAACGCACAGATCAGGTATAGCCTTGGGCAAGTGAATCCTGTGTCAGTGAATCATGCGCTGTGGCTGGGGAGTGCTTCACATATACAGTACACCCACCCTCACATTGAAATCAACCTGGCTTTGAGATTCAGGAGCACTCCCCTTGAATCCCATGGCACTCTATGGCAGCAATACATTCCTGAGGCAGCAGACAGATTGACAGCGATTGAATAATCCACAGTATTTATGAGCGCCATGGAGGACTTCCAAAATGGTAGGGGTAATGAAAGATGCTGTGTGAAAACATTGAACGGGGAAAAAATGTGACAGATATCAAAGTAATCTAGTTGTATGAAATCAAATGCATATGGTGCTGCATGAAGGAGAGGACTTGACTCAATCGGGTATGGAGCTGTCAATTCAATAATGCCTCCTTCCTGGTGCAATTTTATTCAATTCAACAGAGGTTAAGACCCAATGATATGACTACACAATCAGGAGGCTTACTCCCCCAGAGATCTTATTGTTCCTGACAGTCAGGAAGGATGGCCTCTAAATGACACACAACAAAACAACGCCCTACTTTGTCAATTCAGTCATACATAATTGAAGGAAAGAATGTGGTTATATCTCCTTGAGGTGTTATTTTCACTCCAACATACTCATTTCCATAAAGCCTATACTGAAAGAAATGTAGAACAGCGTATAGTGATGTGGTGGTGGCAGGCACATCAGAGACATAGACACTGTATATAATTTAAATTATTTTAATCATGACTCTTGGATTGAATGAATGAAACAGTCAATATACATGAAATTCATATTGCCTGATATGAAATGCATCCGACACATACAAGTCAACATTGAATTATTCCCCCAAAAGCACTAATTAGTGCAACAATACACAGACAGTGTGACGTTGGAGCAGCCCAGTCCGACGTCAGGGCCTCAGAGTACAGCGTTCCCGGAATGTAAAATCAATTGCAACCTTCATTAGTGTCGAGCAAAGATCTCTATGCCACTTAACCAACACATACAAACGTATTGAATGTGAGATGGATACGAATAGACAACACATTCTGCCTGTGTGGGGGTGTTGACCTAAGACAACATGCCAATAGTGGAGACTGCTCTCCCTAAATAATGAGATTATCTGACTGCATAGGTGCAACAGGATAGTCTCTGTTGCATTGCACTCTTCGCATAGGCTCCTCCACATGCTGGTCAGATTTACTGTTTCAAGATACCGCTGTCTTCCCAGAATCCATTACCTTTTCATATCATCTCAGAGTTATGTTGCTTGTCCATCCAGGTAAAAAGCCAATAGCAGTTTCAACAGAGGCTATACAATTATGCTAAACCAGAGGAGTAATGTCATAAGGAATGGCAGCAGATGTTGTTGCAAATGATACTATAAGATCTAAGAATTGACAATCTGCTCCTTCCTCAATCAGTGGTTACAATTTACATTCCCTCATGCCAGGATGCTTAAAGGAAAGATCCACCCTAAAACACTATTGGCGATGTACCTCGTATTCCTGGGTCTGTTTTGCTGTTTGACGGTGTATTTCTTTAATATTTCTGTGATTAACTGGCTAAACATAGATGACACAACACAGCTACAATGGAGTTTAATAGGAGAATTCTATTTTATTTTACAAATTTAACAGTAAGCGTCAGGTTTTGGGGTCAGTCCCTCAAACTCAAAGAGCAAGGGCTTCTTTCTAGACCCACCAATTTGCACCAGCATTGAACAATTGTACCGAGAAATCCATCGTACAAGAGAGAGAGACATTCCTCAATAGCTCACAATGCAGTGCAGGGACATGTTGAGTTTTGCATACAGCTGATGATGCATTCAAGTCTAAAGAGAGCTACCGTAAATACAATCTTCTAACTGAGAAAAGCCATTCACATTTTTGGAACTAGCCGTAGTTCATTTGAAAAAGCAACTTGTTAAGTTGTCGCTACGGAGCTAGGTAGCAATAGCCAAGGGCTTCCCTGAACATGTGAACGCTTCCAGGTCGGAGCAATGGGAAATCTTCCTTCCTTTTCATTTCGTCAGACATGACGTGTATGCAGCAGCAGCAGCAAGTTCCCTAGGAAATGTAGGAAATCACTAACAGAAGTAGTAGACAAGGCAGGTGGAGGGAACGTGCATACAATAAAAAAAAAAGACAAATTATAAAGCTTTATGATATATAACTGTGTGTGTATCCTAGGGTGGATTTTTCCTTTAATTAAACTACC
>CABFOP010088145.1:0-10036 GCA_900683385.1 Anoplogaster cornuta | reverse complement strand
TTAACTGTTTTACTGTACATAATGCTAGTACTCAGATCTTTTACTTAAGTAAATGTAGCAATACCACAGTGCAAAAATACTCTGTTACAAGTAAAAGTCCTGCATTCAAAATCTTACTTAAGTAAAAGTACAAAAGTATTAGCATCAAAATATACTTAAAGTACCAAAAGTAAAAGTACTCATTGTGCAGAATAATCTATATTATATTTTTGGATTATAATTATTGATCATTAATGTTTTCATTACTTTAATGTTGCAGCTGGTAAATATGGAGCTAATTTTAATTTATTTATATTTATATTACATATTTACATACTGCTGAGTAGCTTGTGGATTATCTTATTGATATAATAATATAATTTATTTATTGATTATATTTTGTATTATTAATCTGAATCTACAAAGTAACTAGTAACTAAAGCTGTCAGATAAATGTAGTGGAGTAAAAAGTACAATATCTGCCTCTGAGATATAATGGAGTAGAAGTAGAAAGTAGCAGAAAATAGAAATACTCAAGTAAAGTACAAGTACCTCAAATTTGTACTTAAGTACAGTACTTGAGTAAATGTACTTAGTTACTTTCCACCACTGGCTAGTAGAGACATCACTTATGGGCTATGCTAAGATGCAGTGGCTTTTTCATTATCACAGAATCAGTCGATAACTCACTTAGACCTAAAGTAGAGTCAGTCACCAGTGACATGACTGCACATAGCACATAGTTTATCTCACACTGGAACATTCGCCAAATTGCACAAACTTCAGAAATAGCAGCAAATTGCGCTCTCGCCAGCAGAGATGCTAACTGCTCTCACAGATGTCCTTAGCACAAAGTTCACGCGCCGTACGAGAGAGCCGCATCAAACAGCTCTGCTAGCCCGGGGTAAGAGAACTCAGGCCTGCACCACTCCACGTTGGCAACATCAGCAAACACGTCCATCAACTGAAGAATTATACCCAGATTAGACGGAGGCTTGTGGAGAACTACAGCGTGACAGCTCTTGCCCTTAAGCTTTTTCATTTTGAAATATAGTCACATGATCTGGAGTCATGCGTCTGTAGGTTATCAACCTGTTACTGCAGTCGGTATTGTTTGTTGACTACTAGAGTATTTCTTCTAGCAGTGGGTGACATTGAAAGGGTGGTGCATGGAACATAGAAGGACTGACATCAATGTAACATCAATTTGCCTCATCTCATCCAAACAACTGAGATGTTATGTGGCTTGGACTTATAACACACATATAACATGCCAATGATAGTTAATATATCATTAAACATGCTCCCTGTCACATGATGCCCTAGAATGTACCACGACGTAATAATTTGTTAACGTCATGTCTTTGCAAACTCATGTGGTTTCAATTCAGTGTGACAACGCAGTTACAAAATAACGAATTGAATCTGTCTGATTGTTTCTTCAGAGCCTCATAACTGTCTGTGTATCCTGACTCACATACAGTAGCCTACGTAATGGTTGCTGTATGTTGGCTCAGAGTACAATGCAAAAAAAACAACAACAACAACATCTGAACAACAACTAATTTCATCTCGCATTAAGTCATAACGCACTGTGTTGAAATGTCTTGTTTTTTTGGCAGAGTAGACAGTGGTGTGTGGGAGCTCTTTCCCTACACCCACACAGCTTTTTCTACATTCTGTTTAACCTCAGTGCAGCTGTGCAAATGTATTTCCTTTCAAGGAGAGCATTGATTTCCAGCCACATGAACATAGACACGGCTTTGATTACACAGTTTACATGCTTGTGCATTCAAAAGAAGGAGCTGAATTTTTTGCAGACCATGTAACAGAGAAGCGTAAAACCCTTTAGCATTAGAGAAACAAATGGTGGGGCATCCTGCAGGAATATCTCATAAGCTGGAGACCACACAAAGGAAAATAAGTCTTCCATTACATAAAGCATTTATCTTCATGCCCCTAAAAGTTGCCACCCATCCATGACACTATTGTGTGAAGACCTTCCATATAGTAGGGGAGCAAATTAAACCATATCTAAACGAAAGGCTGTGGACTCTGATAGAAAAAGGTGAAGCCTCCACTCCATCCTAGTATACGATCTGACAAATGAAATTGATTGCAGAGCCGTCCCTGTGCGCCATTTTCCTCCGGATGGCCATTAACCTGTAGGTCATTGTTTTTCGAAAGTGCACTAATAATCTAATGGTGAGACAGATCGTTGCGATATATGTCTTTATAGCCTTTAAAGAGACGATTACTCCAACAGGGTTTGTCTTTGGAAAACGACATAACCTCTCAGACTCTCAGATAGTTCACCTTATTCAATTCTCAATTAATGGGAATGAATTCGATTTTATTTTTGGAGATCGGGGAGGGATAGATACTTACTTGCAGCGCACATTTCACATTTCAAAGAGTACACAGCTTCTCTCAAACAGAAGCGTACTTGCACACACACACAAACACACACACACACACACATCCATTCCATTTTTTTTGAGTCCCCACCTCCTATGGGCTCCTCCCATCCCCAGGAGATGTCAAAAGAGAACGAGGATGGCTTCAGCTCCTCGGCCATAAGGGCTTGGCTTAACCAGAGCATGTTGTCATAACAACAGCTGGGATTTGCGGCAACCCAAGTAAAGCAAGTGAGCTGCCAGAGATGCGGTCTCAGCTGGTCGGTGCAGCCTCCCCATGGCCTCACTTTCCCCTCGCGCTATAGAACCCACCTCATATTCTTCAAATACTGCACAGATAGAGTACGGTAACACATTCACACCGGTGCTGTTCTCCAGTAGGTGATTCGGTTCGATTATGTGTTCAAATGTTGTACGGGTAAAGTTTGTCTGCGAACTTGAAATGCCTAAAAACAATGACAGGACAAATATGCAAGAGCTTAGTTGCCTGTACTGAATGCAACGTTAACTTTGGACTGTGTTGAGACATACAGTAGATAAAAACATCACACATCCAGAATCACAGCTAGAAAAGTTTTAGTTTAGTCATTTAAAGATGTTAACTGAATGATCAACATTTCAACACAAAATATTCATATTCTATAGGCTACAACCTGTATAATACTATTGATATACTATTGATACTACTACTACTTTAATTATTGGCCTACAAATTAATTTTCCAAACTTCTAGTTGTGCAGTCATGTCATTTTATGCAGTCTGGTTTTGTAGTCTGGTGTTGCATGCTCTAACTGTTGTCTCGTCACTGAGGTGCTTGTTGAAAGTGGACAGCGTTCTGACAATTACTGTGTTTGTTGTCTCAGTTGCTGTAATGGCTATTTTTTATTTTTTTATTTATTGTTATATGTGTTCAACTGTATCTTGGAAGGTGTCTCTCTCTTAATCTGTTCTTTTGTTTCTTTTTTTCTTCCAACTGTCAACCCTCTGCAATGGCAGAGCATCTTGGGATTGAATTTATGGGTATGGAACAATCCGTTTTGATTCTCAGTCTAAGCATAGCTACTAAGTACATGCTCCCATTCCCTCTGTGGTGTGGACTGTAATGCAAATACCCCCTTGATTAACCAAGTAATCTGTCAATCAATCATAGAGTAACGCATTGGACTGAAAAACTCTTTGTCAATGTTACTGATCCTCCATCAAACATTATTAACATGGATGCCTTCACCTGCAGCTCTCATACATGTGCATTGATAAAGCAGAACTACTATTTGAGTTGGTGATTTTGAACCTCCTCTCTTTCTCATTCCCCTCCTTGGTCCCTAATTGAAATCTGTGATGTTGCACATGTCAGCTATACTCCCTATACTATACTATATATATACTATATATATCAGCTATACTATATAACGCCCCATGTTCCAGCCCAAATTATCAAAAATCACACAATCAGTAGCTGGATTGTTGATATTTGTGAATTACAGAATGAGTGCTGCAAACAGGACACCCATTATTTCCTATTTCTAGCTCCCATCAAACCCAGTAACAAGCATGTTATATCATGTTTATCGTTACCAAGCACTTTCCCTCGCTCTTCAACTCTTCAACTCTTCAACTCCTCTCTAAACAATCATCCACCCAATCCCTTTAGTCTCATCCCTTTAGTGTCTATTTTTTCTTTCGAAACATTTTCTTTTTCTTTTCTTCTTCATCTATGACCTTGACCCATCCTTCTTGCATCCTTCCATTACTTCAGATTGTTGCAATGTAGCTTAGAAGTATAAATACATTTGAAGATCTTGTGTTACTGATTTATCCTTCACGTGGATGCTGTGGTATGAGCATGCAATACTATATTTAGAACATCATGTCTTCTTCCTCTATCTTCCATTTCCCTCTTCTTTTGTTGGCCCTTGTTTTCTGCTACCTATTCCAGAAAAGTGCTTTTGAGTCAAATATTATAGTTCATTATTATTATTATTATTATATTATTATTATAGTTGATATTATCTATCAACATGTATCTTTTCGAATTACCTAGCTAGGTACATTTGTGTACCACGAGAATATTAGAATATTAGTATCCCAAAAATAACATTGATTTCACGCTGTTGAAAATTATTCATCACTAGATAACAACCAATATTGGTGAAATATTACCTAGTGTGCTGCTATAAATAAACTGGCCATTGTGATTTATTCATGGAGTCAGAAACTTGACTCAAATTGGCAAGCTGATGTAAAATGGCTGCTGGTGAATGAAAGGAGAGAGGGTAAGAGGCAACCTCAGATGGAAGGAGTTGTACAAATTCAATTCATTTTTATTACATTATTTATTACTTCCTATCTTCTCCATCATTCTCCCCAGGGAAACAAATAGTCCCGCTGAACCTCACACAAGCACTTCTCAGGAAAAGGAAAAAAAGCCTGAAAACATCAGCCAAGATTTCTTTAATTAAAAAAAATCTCTAGTATTTAGTGAGATATATATAATTACAGTAAGTGGTATGGAGAATGCTTAAAACTGTACAGATCCCATCATTATCCTGAGTAGATGAGGGCAGAATGAGAGTGGTGATCAGGCAAGCTCACTAATAGATGTATCAGCTATGAACAAACAACCTTTAGAATGAGAGGTTCAGATTTGGTGCAACTTGAATATTTTGACCTACTTCTGACTCAATTTCTTCCCCATCCAGGGTGGCTAGTTGTTAGACATTGCACCTATATTTTGCATTGGTACAAAACCTCCACAGTTTGCAGCTCCATCAGTTATACGTCTCAACCATTTCAGTATCATACAGAATTTGCAATTTTAGAGAATAACATGATGAACAACTATGAACAGACTAGTCTAACTAGTATCACTGCAGTATAGGGAGCAAGAGCATCTGTTGTAGCTCTGATTATCGGAGAGGAGAGGTGTGACTGTGAGTTGAGTTGTCAGGGAAGGGAAGATGAAGCTTCATGCTACTCAGGATTTAGCCAAAAGAAATGTAGATGTACTGTGCAAATGTGGAAACTCACACCTTCAAGAGACTGATTTTTTTTTCTTCCTGTTTTTTGTGTGTGTGTGGTGTGTGTGTGTGTGTGTGTGGGTGCATATGTGTATTTGTGGGTGTTGACAGAGGCAGAGGAGCTCTACCAGAAAAGAGTCCTGACAATCACGGGTATTTGTGTGGCTCTGTTGGTGGTGGGCATCGTGTGTGTGGTTGCCTACTGTAAAACCAAGTAAGTCATCCTGGTATATGGATCAACTCATGAGCTGTTACTACCTGCATTTTAATAACAATCAACAAGTTTACAGTTCCAGCTCGTCAGATATCAATCATGTTGTCCATAAAATACATCCTTTGAATAAGAGATTACTGTGTTTGCTGTTTTAATTCATGGTCTTTTCAAATAATTATACAAGGACAAGTTCTGGTAATATAGCTGATCTCATCGGTTCATTTAAACCTGTTCATGTGTGTTATGTTAAGCAAGAAAAGCAAGGTATGACCAGTTCATGTGTAGCCCGACGACAAAAACCTAAGACTGAGATTTGCTCCGCAGGAAACAAAGAAAGAAGATGCACAATCATCTGCGGCAGAACATGTGTCCAGAACACCCCAATCGGAACCTAGCTAACGGACCCAATCACCCAGGACCAGGCCCGGAGGAAATCCCCATGGTAGATGTGAGTTTTGTCAACGGATTCAAAATCATACGAAAGCTTGTTCATCATAGAGTGGCTTTTCCTTCAGTGAAATCAGCAACCTAACCTCCTGTTCTCCTTCACCTCTTACCATCTGCCAAATCCATTCTTTTTCATCAAAGTACATATCAAAGAATGTCCCTGCAACTGAACGAGTCATACGGCCTGGAACAGAGGGCTCGTTCCCCGCCAGCCATGCCTCTTCCAGATCTCACAACTCTTCCACGCGAGCCCATTCATCAACTCACAGGTAAGCCCGCTGCGACGCACGGTACATATGTCTTTCCCATCAGACAGACTGCAGGGGACATCCAATGCTGTAAAGACATAATCGCTCACAGAGAGATAGTCAAATGGTCTCCCTGCCTCTAGAGCCACATGCCCCCTCCCCCCACTGGCCTAGGGCTGTCTCCTAAAGGTACATGGATTGCCTGCTCTTCTTTTTGACGACAGGATAAAAAAAAAAGAGAATCACACATGAAGACACACACCCAGACATAGACGCAGACACATGCTGGAGGGTGTATGTTAACACCTTTTTTCTTTTAATTTCCCAGACACGAGGAACGGACATGGAGTCTGGAGCATTCTGACAGCATCCTCTCCGACTCGCCGGGAATTATGTCATCATCCGTGGGGACCAGCAAATGCAGCAGCCCTGCGTGCATGGAGGCGCGGGCCAGGCGTGCCGCACACTGTGGTTTTTCTGACCCCCATCGACCTGGCCTGCCGTATGGCGACTCCTTCGATTCGCTGGGAGACTCTCCGCACAGTGACAGGTGGGAATGGGGCCTATATTCTATGGCTTATGTGGCCCCCGGGGCTCACAGGATCATTTTGAGAAGCATGTCCAGTCACGTCCCAACACGACCTGAGCAGTAGGCCCAGGTCTCTCATGTGGTCGGATGTTTTAGGCAATTTAACCCTCTTTGCATCTAAGACACGTGCTGCTTAGTCAGTAGTTTGCCCTGAGCAGGTTTGTCAAAGCAAACGATAAATCACAAAAGTGCAAAACCCAGGTGTCTTCCGTTAAAATGTGCAACGTGTTCACAGGGCATGGAGACTTCTTTCCAAAGTGTGTGTATTTGGTGACCTGTTGGCTCAGCCGTCTAAGACACGTGCCGTGTAACTGCAGCATTCTGGGTTTGAATCTGCCCTGGGACCTTTGTCGCATGTCATCCCCATCTTTTTAAAAGAAAGGCTGGGCAGTTTCGATGCAGAGGCTGGATCAGTGTGCAGAGTGACCTCAGATCATTTGGAGCAAAGGTGGCACAGGAGGGGTGAACCAACTGTGGATGTAAATCCCCTTCCCTTTTGGCTAATGAGAGTTCCATAAGCAGTGCGGTCTTAAAGTACAAACCATTCATGCCTACCAAATCCAATAGGGTGCTCAAAAGGCCTAATTTAGACCTTGAATTAAGTGCCACGCAATGGTGTTTAAGTCATTTGCGTCCATTCCAATCCTGGAGTTATGCATTGGGATGCATGGTGTGGGTAAACAATACCAAGACATGTCCACTTTCACATTATGATAAGTGGATTCTGACTTTTACTTAAGTTAATTTGTATGTTCATTTATTTACATACTCCGAAATGTCTAGAACTCCAGTCTGATGTTTTTGTCTGATGTAAAACAAGAAATCTGCATACTAATAATCTCTAAAGACATCAAATATGAATTGTTGAGTCAAAAAAGGAAATCAATTACACTATACAACAATTCCTATATGTATAAATGAATAGGGCCTCAGTCATTGAGCTGTGACACTGATTTGTAGAGCCAGATCACACAGACAACATCCCTTCTGTGTCACTCCAGGTAACAAATGTCCTTTCCCATCCTGGCAACAGGTGCTGCATCAGCGAGGTACGCCCCAAAACCCTCTGTGTGCATATTGAATAGTCCAAATCTGAAGAGGATATCTCGATCTGCGTAAGACCCCCATAACAACCCACAGTATTCCAGTCGTCTCCAACCATGTGTCATCAGGTTTTCACTCCAGCCAAACATTACATCAGGAAGAAAAAAAGAGTATTCTATAAACCGACATACTAATAAAACCAATATACCCGCAGCCATGCCATAACTCAAACAACAATAAAAACTAAATACAGACCATAGTTCAAGTAAGCCAGCCATAAAAAAAAAAAGTTTGTTTTTGAAAGTAGGACGCTGAGTTGGCTGGCTGATCTCGTCGGGCAGGTCGGTCCAGAGCCTGGGGGCCCTGAAGGAGAGAGCTCCGTCACTCTTCGTCTTCAGCCTAGACTGTGGAGCAACCAACCGGGAGATCTCGGGCTGCCAAAAGCTATAGAAGAACTAAAACCAACATCCGCCACTTAAAACGACGTTACTCATCACCTTGAGAAGAACTGTCTCGGTGTCATTTAGAGCTCTATAATCAGATTGAAACTCTGTGAAGAGACCATTTCTGTTACTGATTGTAAAGGGGCCACAAAGTGTCTCATGGATTGACCTACTGTATCTGAGAGAGAACAGCAGGTTAAAACCAAGTGAAATTCTGAACTGAATCATGTGTTGTTGTTTTTTTCCCAGCGAATATCTCGGTCACAGCAAGATATAGCCATGCATGAGCACTTTTAGGTTCAGTATTCATTCAGTAAAGAGCGTTTTGTCTTTCTAACACAGCTGTCAGGAGCTGAAGGAGAAGGTGTGTGCTCGTTGCTAAGCAGCAACACAATATTGCTACGGGGCCGTCTCAAAGTTAGCAGCAAACAAGCAAATGAAGACCTATAACATTTCACTTTAAGAAAACATGAATGAACATGAATCATACAAATGGGATATTACCCAACCTTTGAGTTGGGAGGTTCCGCGCACCTCCGGGTCATCTATTCAAATTATTTCACAATGACATCGTCGGATACTCTTACTTGTAACTTTTATATGCGTGAATGGTCATGAATAAGTTACAGGAAATGTAGTCCACTCAAAGCTATTTATCACAGCGGCAATCTACAGTGCCGAGAGTCCAGAGGCCTATTCCTGGCCTCCGAATGGTAGCACACTTTTACACTTTTAGAGCCCCATTAAGTCGCTGAGGTCACCGGACCGTCTCAGGAGAGTTGAGGCGTGCTGATGTGTAGTTTTCGATTCCACCCCCTCCCACCTGTGAAATCGTTAAATCCTTGGAGGTGTTGTTAGAAAGGCTTAGGTTAATGTGCAAAGTTAAAAGTTGTATTAATGATCAAAATGTTATGTGGGCCCAAGTCAACGAAACATCGGTGAAGGGGTGCTCACTCGTTAACCCCAATGGGAGGTGCCATCGGACGAACGACGGTAGATTCATGATGGTGTGACCTGATGTCTTCTATGGTGTTCATTTGGTGGTTTTTGTATCATTTGTATAATAACTGGCTTCTACGAGTGTTAGCCCTGGATTATGGCACAGAACATCTTGTCCTGTGTATTGACAGTGGTGGAAAGTAACAAAGTACATTTACTCAAGTACTGTACTTAAGTACAATTTTGAGATACTTGTACTTTAATATTTCCATTTTAAGCTACTTTATACTTCCACTCCACTACATTTCAGAGGGAAATATTGTACTTTCTACTCCACTCCATTGATCTGACAGCTTTAGTTACTAGTTACTTTTCAGATGAAGATTTGACCCAATGGATAATCTACCAATCTTTTAAAATCCAACACATTGTTAAAGATGAAACCAGTGGTTTCCAACCTTTTGGTCCTTTGACGTCTTCCAAAAAGCAGTGTGTAGTCGAGGTCACATTTCAGATGTCTGAGTTGTTCACAGCTCCACCAAATAGTCAGAGGGACCAAACCACTACTTTTACTGACATACTTTAACTACATTTCCCTGCCAATACTTATGTACTTTTACTTAAGGAGGAGTTTTCATGCAGTATTTTTACATTGCTGTATTGGTACTTTTACTTAAGTAAAGGATCTGAGTACTTCT
>CABFOP010088142.1:0-10674 GCA_900683385.1 Anoplogaster cornuta | reverse complement strand
TACGGGTAAGACAGACAGAGACGGTAGGTAGACCAGCAAGTTGATGAAGAACATGCGACTGGCGAACCTGCTCCACTTCTCCTCCAGCAGCCGGTTCAGAGGCTCGATCTGGAGCATCTGGTGGCGGTTCTGAAAGGAGGAGGAGGAGGAGGAGGGAAATCTGCTGAGTAATAACAGTGTGT
This sequence comes from Anoplogaster cornuta, assembly GCA_900683385.1. Lineage (NCBI taxonomy): Eukaryota > Metazoa > Chordata > Actinopteri > Trachichthyiformes > Anoplogasteridae > Anoplogaster > Anoplogaster cornuta. The sequence goes on along the minus strand of CABFOP010088142.1, from coordinate 10,492 downwards.
CCTATATACGACCTGGTTTTGTTGATGCTGCGACTCACAGGAATGTCACTGCCATAGACCAGTATCTCCAGGACGGAGTTGTCTTCGTATGAGTCCAGAGAGGCCAAGTCATACAGGGAGCAGTGAACGGGCCCATACACCCACTCGGTGAATTTACGAGACAAATGTTTGTAGTGACTCTCTTGGAACTCCCGGTGCAGAATGTGTGCAAAAATCTATCAGAGAGAAGAAATGCCAAAATGGGTTAGTCTGAACGTATCACATGGAGCAAACTGACCAGCCTCTAGTCTTTACCCCAATCTTGCCCGTCTTGGCAGCCAGTTTGAGAGGCGTCAGTCCCCGGATGTTCTCTATGTCCTCCAGCCTCCACTTGGGATGGAGTCGGGCGGCGGCGGTGAGGATGTGGTCGTACATGGTGGTGATGAAGTCGGTGTTCTCCCTCGTGTTGTCGGCCACCGCCACCAGGGCGTGCAGCACCGTGTTGCCGTGAGAGTCCCTCTTCCGCACATCCGCTCTCTGGTACTCATTCTCCATCAGGAAGTCCACCACCTCTGGCTGGTTGGTGCAGGCCGCCAGGGACAGAGGCAGCTCCCCTGGGGACATCGGAGGCACGGCCCTCCCTTAGTCTTTAGGCTTTTTGTTGATGTTACAGTATATTCAACATGTCCTTGAGGACTGGATTGAGAACCACTGCTCTATAGGAATGATTCAGTTTAATCTATAATACAATTTTCTTACAACATAAACATTTGTGGCATGTGTCTGTTTGGTGTTAATGAATGAATTCCACTACAAACATACAGTATGTTAATATTTGTATGGGTATGTATGTAATATTTCTGCATATTGCACTAAAAAATGCCAGAGAAGACCCTCATACCAGCTACCATTAAATTATTGAGTGGTCCATCTTCTCAGTAGATGCTCTTTGTCCAAGCCTCCAGAAGAGGGCGCTCATACTCAGCCGTTCACTCACCAAAGTAGAAGTTGGCGCCATCGTGTGGCTGGAAGAACTTCCCACAGGCTTTAGCATGGACATCCGTTCCTTTACTGACCAGCAGCTGTACGTAGTAGCTGCTCCTCCTCTCTATGGCAATATGGAGAGCAGTTTGGCCTGTTGGGTTCACAGATCAATACAGAGACAGAATGGGTATTACTTATTTAAGGAGTTACTATCGTTACTAAAATATCCTGCTCGAATTTTACTCAAATAGAAGTAAGATTACTGGTGTAAAGTAAAAGTTTTTACTTTTAAAAACCAGGGCGTTACTATCTTTCTCTTGCAGTGCAAAAAGGGCAAAAGGACAGATTTCAAACGAATAAAATCCAAAATAAAGTGCATTAATTAGGCCTAAGTAAAGTTTGAATCAACACAAGTTATTGTGTGACGGGGTTATACCTCAGTAATCTGTGATAAAATAAATACATTAAAATGCCTTTCCCCATTATTCAACAACATTATTTATGTTTCCTCTGCTACTAGCTAGCAGCAACCAGGCTAACTCAAACTAGTAATACTGTAGCAGGATGGATGTTCAATGTATGTTTCCTCCACATACAATTTACAATTACTCCAGTTTCTGATGCAGTGCTTATGGGATTTAAAATGTAGTTAATAAAATACCTCAGTCAAAACATACTTAAATAAAAGTAAAATTCCTGACTCCAAAAAACTACTTACATTAACTACAGTAGGCTAAATATAATGAGTTTGTTCCACCCTTAGTAATAATGGCTTTCCTTTATGTGCACTCATTGTTTGTGAGCAGTGTGTTGCTTATGCTGCACAACTGAAGAATGATACAGATTTAGACACCAGCAAAATATGTATAACGTACAAACGTTTTTTCAAGATAATTCTCACTGCATTTCTGCTTTATTAGATAGTGTATAGTGCAGTAGAGGGAGTGAGAGAGAGGGACGGTGAGACAGATTGTAGGTCGAATTCAAGCCCACAAGTCAAGTTTACCTTTGTAGTAGCTGTCAGTGTAGGCCGCATTCACAAATTCTTTGACGTCTCCCATCTTCTGTGAAATGTCGAGGAGAAATTCCACTGTGGTGTTCTTTCCGTCTCTGAGATTCAGCAGAGCCTTCAGCAGGGCGTTTTTACCATAGGACTGATCTGCAGGCGTAACCACAATAGGGTGTCACGTTCAATGCACAGGTCAGCATCTGACTATAATAGTAGTTACTGAATCGAGGCGCCTCTCACACTCTGAGTTGGTGAGTTTCTTCATGTTGTGATGCAGGTACTGGTGCAGGCCGTCCAGCTTCATCACGTCCCCGCTGGCCGCCGCCTCAAACAGCCTCTTGATGTCGAACCTCTTGCTGTCTCTCTCCTCTTTGCTCTCCTTCACGTCTCGAATGTTTCTGCATGCAAAAATATATATATATCACAGACATTTGGGCCACTAAAGATCATCTTCACATTACATGATCTTGCACATGTAGGCTAGGTCACACAGTAAACAGCTTATTACTTTTTGCAGACTGCTAATTGTAAGCACTTGGCTTATGATAAATGTATTTAAAAAATCCAGAGACCATATTATTAGTGCATGGAGTGTCTCACTTGTCAAAGTTGAGATTGAATTTGATCTTGGGCTTGGCCTCTTCCATTTCTTCCTGGTAATCAGTGTCCATGGGAGCGATGGGTCCGTCCAGGCCGCCCATGCCCAAGGCAGTAACCAGAAGGTCCTTCTTTACCGCTTTACCCCGTGATCTCTCCTCATCCGTCCTGTCGTCCATCTCCAGGAAGAAGTCGGACGTCCCGGGGCTCTGTGACCTCTTCATTCTGACCTCTCGGTGGAAGCGACGCAGGTTTGAGTGTCAACAGGCTTCGTTTTGTGATGCAGGGATCCCAGGGATGGCCTCAATAACCCGTCTTAACAGCAGCTCCTTGGCCTTTAAGGGCAGAAACATATTCAGACATGTGATGCTTCACCCTGATGACTAACAAAGGACTTTATTTAGAGGAAGATTTCCATGACTGCAGTAAACACCACACTGATTTGGTAGCCAGCTCTACTCACAATAATCAAAGCATTCTCAGTATGGCTGAATGCAGAGTGAGCATCAGTGGGTAAGACAAATTAAAATATTATTGACTTCCTCCAGTTAAATCATCAATAGTGTGATCTAACAAAAACCCAAACATCTATGTTAAGCATAATCATTAGAGAAAATGGGGAAGGGATGACTCAGTGGAAACTGTAGAACTCCATGTTCATCACAAGAGGAATATATGTCAGAGGACTTCTCTGTCAAAAACAGAGAAGTAAGCCTTTTGGTTTGTCCCGCTCAATTTCACCATTCATTTGATGACATTTTACTGACCAAAAAAACACAAATATCAAACAATTATTGAGTTGCACTGTGGGAAGAAATCAAAAGAAATAAGCAATTCTGAAAATATCTGAATGATAAACATTAATCTTTGAGTTTAGGAAAAGCTGGAGCTGCAGCACGGCCCTTTGTTGTAAAACAGTGTGTGCATAAAGACCATTATTGTCCTGGTGCATTATTTATAATATAATTAATAAATGGATTCTTATTGCTTCCATACACATTTATCTGAGACGTGGTCATATTACTGATAAACATGGAGCAATAAAGAATCAGTCATGTGGTCTGTTGCCTCTACATCTACCATAATAAACATTCCCATTTGAGCTCATTCACTGAACTGAATCACGCTTCAGCTTTAAACAAGCTCTATGTAGTGTATCTTAGTATTTATGTCTGCATGAGACTGCAAATGTTCAGATGGACAACATACATGCTAAACAAATACATGAATATATAAATGCACAATAATAAATGAATGTGCAATAACAAATGTACAAAATATATTATGTTCAAATATTCAAAATATTTTTCATATTACAAGACCAATGCACTTTGCAGACGCAGATCACAAACAAATAAAATCACTGACATACTGTCAAGGACCAGACACACTAATAATTTGAAATTGCTAAACAAAACTATCAAAATAACACATTATTTTACCTACCAGTAGTAATTCCCATAGAAAAGGGACTGTTGCACCGAGCCGTCCTTGTGTAGAAGCCTTACATCTTGGTTCACAAATTTGATCTTCATGTAAAAACTAAGCCATCCCACATCCACTTAGTACTAAGGCGGGGCTTTCTGGAGAGAGCTGGAGTGAGTGAATCTGTAGCTATAGGATATAGCTGTAGCTATAGGATGCTATGACAGTGTAATGGTGCAGAGATTATGGAGCGAACCAGAGACAGGCAGATAAAGTAACCATCTCTAGGGAATATCAGTGGACATTACCAGAGCTCTGACAGCTTAAAAGGATGTTTGTGGTATATTGATCATCTCTGGTCAAGCTGAGACAGCAAAGATTTTAGATTAGTTACACCTGATGTTCACTGCGGGGTGCCTCAAGGTCGTTGCCATTTATATGGTCCCTCTAGGCCACCTTATTCTTAGACATAATATCAGTTTCCATTTTTATGCAGATGATACTCAGATCTATCTCAATTTTGACCCTGAAAACTCTAATTTCATTGCCAACCTGCTAAACTGTCTGTAAACTGTCTACAAGATTTTGCGGATAAGGTTTAATCATTGGGCAAGACAGTACAAACAACCACATTTCAGAGACTCTTGGTTCACTCTCTCATTCAATAACCCAGCATTGCAGAAATCTTGTTGTCATTTTTGATCAGAAGCTCAGCCTACACAAACATGTAAATCCAATGGTTAAATCTTGCTTTTATCATCTCAGAAACATTTCAAGGATTAGATCATTTTTTTCTGCCAAAAATCTGGAAACTGTCATCCATGCTTTCATAACAAGTGGATTGGACTGCTGTAACTCCCGCCTCACTGGCATTAGCAAGAAATCCCCCTCACACCTCCAGCTCATCCAAAACTCTGCTGCCAGGATTTGAACTGGGGCTAGGAAACATGATCACATCTCACCGATCCTGGCTTCTGTTGCTTTTAGAATTGATTTTAAGATTGTATTGATTACATACAAAGCCCAAAGAGGCCTTGCCCCAAGCTATCTATCCAATCTTTTATTGCCCTATGTCCCTTCCCGCTCCCTGAGATCATTGGATGTGTCTTTACTTGTTGTTCCAAGACTGATAGGCAAAGGGGACAGAGCCTTTGCAGTCAGGGCTCCCAGACTCTGGGATGACTTGCCTGAGGAGATCAGGGCTGCAAACTCTTGTCTTTTAAATCACTGTTAAAAACCCTGTTGTCTCAGTTCATCGCAGAGTGCAGAAATCCATTTGTCCTTTGCACCTATTTCCAGTTTAAACAAGAAAATGTAATCAAATATTTTGAAGCATTCCACCTAAACGTTTAGTTGCGTAGGAATTCCCCACCCTTCAATCACAACCTGAGGCTTTAATAGTGCCTTAAATATCTCTGCTGATAAACACATATTTTTGTTATATTCACTTACCCTCTTGAACTCTTTCTCGTTTCTTACTGAGGTTTTCTGTCGCACATACAGCATTTAGTGAGCGTTTCTTATTTTTCAGTATCTTTGTGATTTCTGTTTCCTGGGTATAGCGTGCGTTAGTGGTGTGTCTGTGGTCCTGTGACTGAGTGTGTGGTCGCAAAGCTGCTGCCTGTGAGAATAGGCTGGTGTTATTGTGACGTTATTTCCCTTATGGCAATTATGCTTCCTCTATAGTACTTTCACATTTAAATGGGACTCACAGTCTTGCCTGGGACAGCAAAATAAGTATTTCTCATCATAAGCAACATTGTCACCCAAACAAGACTTGTGGCCCCTGTGATACCATAACATTGTACAGCCTGGTGCTGCTTCCTTGACAATGAATAGATCGACTTTGTGGTGTCAGACATTATTTTTTCTGAACTTTTCGCACTTGTAAAGATGGTGCTATCCATTCAAAACCAGAAAATACAGACTAGAAAATAACCCTTGATGCTTTTACAGTAACCTTCTCCATCATTTCCAGTTAATTTACTGCTAAGATGTACATAGGTGTGATGTCACAGATTAGGAAAGGACACAAAAGCTCTTTTTCTCGATGTGGACTACAGTAGTGACTATTCACTAATACAGACCAGACTTATCTAAGGCATTGGAATAAGAGTGTTCAAAGTTAGAATTTAGTGGTGTTCACATTTAAAGATCTGAGACAGACAGGAATTAACACTGGTTTATTTTCATCATTATCAAGTCATACATTTAGTCAGGTGAGAAGAATTGAACAAAAAATATCAGAATATAACTAATTATTATGACAGAATATTAATTTAGTAGGATGAATAAGTGCCATAACTAATAACACTGATTTTAGTGCAACAACTGCATTTACTACTACAAAAAATATTTGTCATCGTTCCTTACAAATATTTCATAAATTCAATGTGTGCTGTCCAATTTCCTCTTTTTCTGATCTCCTTTCATCTTAATGTATTTAAGTTCACCTTATTCCTTGATCTGGCAAATATTGATTTAGGATTTGGAATAAAGTCTCCATCTCCATTAGTTTTATAGTTATGGCTAAAACTGGTTAATTGTCTAATGGTGGAAATCCCATCTCCAGATCACCACTTAAATCAAATGTATTGCTCCTTGGCTCAAGGCCAATCAGCCCATCAGATTTCATAGAAATCTGTACATAAGTATTTGAGATATCCTGATGACAGACAGACAATGGAACAGGGGAGAAAACTCCTTAAAACTAAACTACATCTCTCCAACTAAACTGGGGGCGGCGGTGGTGTAAAGGTCAACAATTTGAATCCCAGGATCTGCTGGGGAAATCTGTGCCGGGAAAGTGAATGAGTAACACTCTCCTCTCTCTTAACAAAAATCATCATGGTGCCCTTGAGCAAGGCACTTAAAGCCCAATTGCTCCATTATAGCTATAGACTGTGGTTGTACTGGGCTGCTCCCGGCTGTGAATGTGTGTAATCGTGGTGCTGAAAAAGAGCATGTGACATGCAAAACCCTTCCCCAGATAAACGTACTGATCTGTATATATCTGACACCACTACAGACACAGATACAAACATTCACAAACCAATGTCTCCGGTATACTGGGATTCTATGGGCTGGACTCATCAGCAACTCACTGAACGATAAACGACAGAATCTCAAGGGAAGAGGTGGGAGTCGAGCTGGAGACGCCTCACTCTCAAAACCAACAACAAAACAATCACCAAGCCGGCAATGGAAAACACAAGGATGATAGAGGAGAGGGAGACCTAAAACCATCTGGATAGAATGAAAAAGGAACCGACATAGTAATGCTTAGGGAAAATGACACAGGACAGCCAGTGAAGGAAGCATTTCCTTGATGGCCTCTGTTCTGCAAGAAATGCAAAGATCCAAGTAAGTAAGTAAGTATACCTTATCTTGCTGATAGATTGGCAAACAGCTATGTATTCAGAAACATTTCAGAAAGTATAAGTGGAATCTGGAATGATCATGCATTGCAGCTCATCTTATTAATTTTGTTCATCAAAATTGTTAATTATCATCGTAAAAGTGGTATTCCCCTATGGATTTGGATTCTCATTCAAAGGCGATCAAGAAAGACCATGGCCACGCCGGCAGCAGAGTCTGCGTTTTCTCCATATTCCACAGGCTGAGGAAATGCCCTCTCGGCCTCCTGCCTTAGCACGGCGTTGCGAGAGAGGGCGCTCCCGCTGCCGACGATCCGCTCGACCCCCGCCTCCTGCAGAAGGACAGCAGGCATCATGGAGGTGATGTTGTCCAGGACGCCGCGGCAAACCGCCCGGGTCACGTGGCCCAGAGAGAGGCTGGAGGCGGAGATGTTGGTCACCTGACCGAGACAGAGGGGGCTGTGCCTCTCTCCCAGGATGGTGGGACTCACCCTCAGGTCACTGTCTTCCTGGCTCAGGGCGCAATGAATCAGCTTCTCATATAAGCTTGAATCACTCATCTCCATTCCTTTGAGGGATAAGGAAAAAGGTTATTTTGCTATCTATGAACATAGTGATAATGATCTATGTCTCATTTTAACATCAAATTAAATTCCAACGATCACTATCATAAATGTACAAAATTACTATAATACTCCGATAGGGGCTTATAGTGTGTCTGCGGTACTCAGTAGTGAGTTCATAGTGACCTCATCTTTCATGTTATAGTTTATCTCCTGTGGTACCATTATAATATTCATTTTACACAGGGATTTATTTCTGATATTTGTGTGGTACCTTAAAATGTGATCCTAAAAATGCATTGATACGTATACAAACACCAATCCAAGCAAACCAAACCAAAACCTACCAAGCTCTGTCATCCATGTACTGAGCATCCCCACAAAAGTGGCCAGTACGTTTCCTCCATTGAGCGATGCTGCCACCGCCAGGTAGGAGCCATGAAAGTAGGGGAAGTACGAGATGGAGGAGGCGGGCTGAGGAAGGTCTGGAGGCTTGAAATCAGCTGGCATGGCGTAGGTCAACTGGGCCGAGGTGCTTATGTTAAGAACTAGAGGGATAGAAAAGATTAAATGAAGCACACGCAGCAACGGTGACAAAATCGATAAACAACAGACACCGATGCCGGGATTACACTTAGTCCACAATGCGTTTATTTGCTGCTAACTGTGGGATCTCGTAAGGATCTTGTGAAATGAATCCAATTAAGACGTGGTTATCAATTACAGTGTTACAACGTACATTTACTCAATTTCAACTCCGATTCACTGATGAAATGTTTGAATCGCGACAACCTCAGGAAGCTAACTATAAACGGGGCCAAACAACATTGATTTTAGTCAACACGAGCATCATCAATACATAAGTAGCATAAATAGAAGGGACGCAGCGCCTTCACCGCAACGCAATGCATCTGCAACGGAATGACGCCTGCCGGAAACCGATTCTCTCGTTTCAGGTGAACGAACTTCCGCATTCGACGTGGGAGTGAGTGTGATCCCGGCCTAAGAGCTACTGCTGGATCCCCCTTGTTTCACCTGCATCTGTCCGGGCCGTCATGCAGGAGTAGACAGAGCACTGGAAATCTCCCAGGGCTGCCCCTACTGGTGTGTGAGCAGGGATGCCATGCCAGTCAGAGCATGTCTGTCCCGCCAAGCTACCAGGTGCCACACACTGAGGAAGCAGGCCCAATGGGAAACCAGCATCCTTCAGACTAGAGCATGCACACACAAAGTTGCTTATTAGGTTACACACAGCACACCGTTAAGTATATAATGAACTGTGCAACTTGTCCAGTGGTTGTCAGTTTAAAGCAGAACATGCACAGGAAATATTGTATGCATGCAGTACTTCAAGCGATGTCAGTTGTTATAAAAAATCAGATACTATGCCAGCTTTAGAATAGAAAACTCGGAAGTTCAGCTCTACACGTACATGTCAGTATTCCACTGGTTGGTGGTAGTGTTGAAGTAGCCCCAGCTGGCTGCATTCTGCGGAGTCATCACACACCTTTCCAAACCACACAGCATGGACACCACATAGTCATGGATGGTACCTGCGACTGTGAAGTCCGCAAGGAACTCTGGCCTGAATAGAAACGATAACATCTTTAGAGTTCACAGAGCAATGAAGAGCAAAGAATTCCTGCCGCAAAGACTGATCTTATAAATGGAGTGCAGGTGTGTCGGCTGACCTGTGTTTCATGTACCAGAAGATTGTGGCGCAGCCAAACCCTGTGGCTAAGCTGAGATGTGAGTCTGGCTGTGGAAGAGAGGACAGGAAGCTACTGCTGCACCGCCCATCCTGCCAGGTGATTAGCTGACTGGTGTCTTTGGCTCTGAAGAAGTCTCTGTTGGACCAGTCACAACCTGGGAGGGGCAGGAGAGAGGGAGAGGTGACGGCACTACTAGTCCTGTTCATTGCAATCATTCCAAAAGTCAATTCATTTTAAATAAATACAAATTTAAATCACTAATAGTTTCTTCTAATTTGTTATCTTCGTGAACTTCGGCAGAATAGCCATTTTTATTAGAAAACTTGAAGTTAAGTTAAGTTTTGAATGAGTTTTGAACCACCAGAGAGCACCCTGATTTCCCATTAAAGCTTAGTGATTAGGTACAAAATAAACTATACAGAGTGCCTTAAATATTAGGAACACCATGAAATAGACCGACCAGGAGAATCCAGATGGAAGCTATGATGCCCTACTGATGCCACATTTTAAATGTATTTTCAGTTATTGAAGGTAGATGTAGTTAAAACGGACAGGCTGAGTTGAGAATATTAGACCGGTTAAACAGGGATTTTTCAGTTGAGTCAACTGAGACACAGCACTCAATATTTGCAAGGTGTTATATCCTATTTATTGCACAAAGTACACTTTTTCTGTACATAGGGCTCCTCCAGCTGTAAATGTGACTATCTGTCAATATTATATACATCCTTAAGTGAAATCAATCCATTTGGAAGGTGTACCGATTTCTCCATGCACATCTACATGCCTAGACACTTCCTGTACATATGTACGGCCCCCAGTAGGAGATTAATGTGAATACAAGCA
>CABFOP010088141.1:0-13400 GCA_900683385.1 Anoplogaster cornuta | reverse complement strand
CGATTTTTCGAGCTCTCACTCGTTTCTCATGAACTCGAGGGTTTACAAGGGAACTTGAGTTTTTTATTTTTTATATATATATAAATTGCAGACAAGAGGAATTAGCTGGTTCTTTTAGGAATATGTAAGATCGTTTGTTCAAACGTTTCTTTTTATTAAAATTATCAGCCGCCTTGGGTGGACGCTGGTAGGACCCTGTCGGCGCCGGTTGTCCTGGAGGAGACACGGCGCTGACAGACTTCCTCGCTGTTGTGCCACGGGAACTCTTCCTCCGTCACTCGCAGAGCGCTGTGCCGTCTTCGTCCCAAAGGGCCATGGACCAGCCAGAGCTTCTCCTGCTCGGCCAGGGAAGAGTGCGAGAACCACATGGCTCTCTGCGCCATGGTGGACCAAGACATGTTAAGTCAAGTGAAGTGTAGTACAGGCCCCTATTAGGCTATTTAAATACCTTTTTGTTACGTGTTTGTGAATAATAAATTATTAATATCATATGGTAACTGTGACTGTTTTGATTGATAATAAGAATTAAAGCATTAAATTTCACCCACAAAATGAATTATTTTCTATCACTTACTGGTCCCGTGATGCCTTGAATTCCTGGAGAATTGTTCATCTCACATTCCACATGTTGAATGAAGAATCCAAAAACCGTGGAAATACTTGATGAATGGAAGTTAATAGGAGGCCAAGTTTAACAGCAGCAAAACAATATCAAAAATCAGTTTATAAACTCTCACACAACTCTTACAGTATAATCCAAGTGTCCTGTATCCAGTCGTATGCACAGTACATCCAAAACACGTTGCATTTTCACTCAAATTTTACTTTTAAAAAACTTTCCGATTCACAGTCTCACGCACATACGGGTTGTGCACCTGGGCGAGTGCATGCAATGCGCATTAACCCAGTTCAAACACGTGCTCGGTTTTTGGATTCGTCATTCACCATGAAAGCATGCAAGAAAAATGAAAGTTCTCTGTGGATTCAAGGCATCAAGATGTGAGTACTTGATAGAAAAATAGTCATTTTCTGGGTGAAATACCCCTTTAAGCGTCGGGTATATTGCAGTGCATTGACATTCCTGCTGCCAGATGTGTTCTAAAAATAGATTTGCAAAAACGAGGAATCGATCAACCCTCGAGGAATTCATGCAATCCTTCGATCTGGGAAAACAGTACTCGTGCCCATCCCTAATTGTCATTCTTATTATAGAGAGCTTCTGGAGAAGTTTAGATCATTTTAACCTAATGGTGTGATTGATTGCATGACGTATATTCAGGCCAACTTATATGGTGAACTCAGCAGCCACTTTTCTTTATCTCAGCTAAGCCCATAACTGGACAGCCGTGGGATTAGTTTAATACTGTGTAACATTAAAAGCTTTAGTAATACATTGTCTGTCATGTTTACTTGACCATTCCCTAATGGTGTCAAATGTATATGAGCATTGATTTGAAACAAGGGAGTCTTTAACATTTTGCAAAGCATCCATTTACTTAGATATAAGGTGTTTAAACAGTCTTTTCCATATACAGGAGAGTTATGAAAGTACTGATAGATCAGAAAGTCTGCAGTACAGTTAAGAGATCTGAGACAGCTCAATTGACAAGTGCAGGTCAACAGAGAGACTCATTAATATGACATGGACTCTTCGCAGACCTATAATATACCCAACTCTTTGACCATCATTTCAACATGGTTTTTCAAAGTTTACTGTCGGCAACACACAAGGTCCCTGGTGTAAAATTTGGGCATAGCTCTTAGGATCACTTTAGATGATGCTTTAGAAGCTTGCTGATCTATCGGTGGATGTTCTGCACTGTTGTTAACACTCTAAAATTAGCATATTCACTTCATTCTATATTATGTTCAAGCAAATCAAGTAGTCTTACTGGCTTGATATTACTAAGCAAAAAAAGTACCATATACTAATTTGTTACATGTTTGAAAGGTTATACTTGTCAAAATAAAATACAATTCCTCCCACTTTTTTAAGTTGTATCTTACCATCACTTCCTCTGGCATTATGGTAAATTGGCCAAGAGAGAACCTCTAGCAGGAAGGGCAGTGAAGTTGTGTAGTCGGCAGAATTCAATTAAAGATTCAATAAAATTCAACAAAAACTTCTCACTATTCCAGCCAAAGTATTTCCATTTAAAAAGAAAACATGTATTTTACGAATTGATACAACTACGCAGAAGGAATCCCACTTATAGCACCATACATTATACACCATACACAACATATGTATTTTACTGAGATTCTAAACAATTTAATGATGTAAGGTGAAATAAATTGAAAGGAAGCCAAATGAGCAAAAACTTCAGTTCAGCCACAACATGAGAGCTGAACTGGCCTGGTTGCTGTTGATGTCTTGAGTGGCTTTGATTCTCTCTGAGACTGGAATTAAGAGGGGCGGTGTTACTGTACATCTCAGACAACTAGGGGCATGTCCTCCAGATCTCTGGGAACATCCAGACAGGAATCCCTGGAACTTGAACTCTGCATCTGCATAGCCATTTCTTCAGAATCAAATGCCATAGCATTGGCACCTTCTTCGAACCCCACCTCAACCTTCTCCCCCCTCTCTCGTATCATGGCCTTCCCGTTCTCCTCCATCTCTATGTCTGACCTCACCTCCTCAAGCATTACACTGGAGTCGCATGGCCCAATCAGTCCTCCCTCCTTTGGCTGGTCGGTGCCCCAGTAGCCTGTTCCACTCACCAAGTCCACATTGGAGCGAGAGGAGCGGGGTGCACGAGCCCGGTGCTGTAGGTAACATACCTGGCAAGCCAATACTAAGGTGGAGAGCAGCAGGCAGATGATCAGCCCCCCCGCCGAGGCTACAGCAATGAGCCCCATCTGGGTGTCAATCAGGCAATCGGCACCCGTGGCATTGTTGGGAACAGAGAAGGGGTCAGTGGTAATGAGGTCAGACTCTACAACAGGGGTCGAGTTGCCATCTTGGGCTTCTGTTCTGTAAGAGTTAGGCTGATATACTGTTACAAGGGCCTGGTCTGCAATGGTAGGACACAATGACAACTGGTTGAGCAGGAGAAACAAGTATAGAGAAGGTCTGGTGTTTTCCATTGTGTTCTGAAATGGAGAGGGAAAAAAGAGAAGAAAGCTCTATTCAAATTGGCAACATTGAAGATTTTATGAGTTAAGTAATGAAATATATCTACGAGCTGTAATGTTTTGATCAATTTGATCAATTTCTTATCATTTTCTTCATTGTCAGCAGCGAGCAAAGAATGGCAAATTACAGCACCGAACCCCGTCAACGTGAAGACGGGTGTGGGAAATGTGGTGTCCAGAACTCTGCTTGTCCGTTGTAGCTGGTTAGTGTTTTTTTTAGCGATAACGGTCCCCATTGCACCATGGTCCAGTGTCTACTACTGGAGTCTGACTTCCTGGTTGTTGGGAATGCAAATCAGAAGGCAGGTAGGCCATCCAATCATTTCATTGCAGCCAAATGGATCATCTAATCATTTAATTCGAGCTGAAGGGCAAGTTAACAGACACGTAGTCTGTCCAATCATTTCATTCGGACCGCATGAAATGATTGGACAGACTTATTACAGTATTACAGCTGCTGCAGACACCGGATTTTTTCCATTTTTCTTTCAGAGGACTTGATTTATTGATTTCTGTCGAGATATAAGGACAATTTCTACTAATATAACCGAACATTCTGCTCACAACATTGCTCATACTACCTTTAATGTACTAATTTGTTCCTAACCCTGTTGGAAGTGCTGGAACGAAAAAATAAAGTTCAGTGCCACATACTCATCATAAATGAAACGGCACAGTTAATGCCAGTTAACTTAATTATACCAATAGTTTTGCCACTTTTTTTTATTTTTTAGATATGATAGTTATTACAATATTTGAATTTTTTAATCGGCTCAGATATCAGCCTACCTTACTTTACCCTGGGTTCCTGGCAGAGTGAAGGATAGAGGTCTTGGTTGGAGGATAGTGAGACACCTGCTGCAGCCGGAGTCACTTTAGGTGGTTCGAACACACTTCCTGTCCCCTCTCTGGGGCTCTTTCTGGCCTGGATATTTTGGGCCTCTGCTTTGCTGCCACAAATCTTAAAGACCTTACAAGATAAGGAAGACAAATAAAGAAATTATGTATATGTTGTGTACAATTTAGTTTCTCAGAAACTTTCTAATAAGCACGTCAAGAATTTGTCAGAATTGGTGTCTTTGAATGATTGAATGAAAAACTATCAATTATTTTATGAAACGTTTTAAGCAAACTTGTATGTACTACTCAAAACATAATGTCAAATTATTTACTGCACAAGGCCTGAATCTCTTTTAATTCAACTGATTTTGACCTTGTCTTATCTTCCTTGTCCCTTTTCTTTAGATTCAAAACGGGCCAGATCAACGGTGACCTGCTCATCTACCATGTCCTCCTCACTCTCAAACCATATTATGCCAAGCCCTACGAGATTGTGGTGGATCTGACACATGTGGGACCCAGCAATCGTTTCAAGACAGACTTCCTCTCCAAGTGGTTTGTGGTCTTTCCAGGCTTTGCCTATGAGAACGTTGCAGCCGTCTATGTTTACAACTGCAACACCTGGGTGAGGGAGTACACCAAGTACCATGAGAGGTTACTGACTGGCCTGAAGGGTAGCAAGCGGCTCCAGTTCATCGACTCTCCAGCCAGGCTGGCCGAGCACATCGAGCCTGACCAGCAGAAGCTCCCCGCTGCCACACTGACCCTAGAGGAAGACCTCAAAGTGTTCCACAATGCTCTCAAGCTGGCCCATAAAGACACCAAGGTCTCAATTAAGGTAAGGTGGGGCTGCAACCTTAGAAGATTGAGTGTTTGGAGCATTTGTATATACTATATTCATGTTCAAAAATAACTTCAGTTGAAGGATTGTTTGAGTGACGATAAGATCAGAAGTTCAGTTGATTGTATGCTCAAGTTGGAAATGTCAAAAGAGATGTAGTTAGCATTGGGTTGGCCAAAACAGTAATGTCTGTTTTCTTGCCAATCAGGTGGGCTCTACGGCAGTGCAGGTAACATCAGCTGAACGGACTCGTGTCCTCAGCCAGCCCGTCTTCCTCAATGATGTCTACTACGCCTCAGAGATTGAGGAGATCTGCCTGGTGGATGAGAGCCAGTTCACACTCACCATGGCCAACCAGGGCACGCCGCTCACCTTCATGCACCAGGAGTGTGACGCCATCGTCCAGTCCATCATCCACATCCGGACACGCTGGGAGCTGTCGCAGCCCGACTCTATCCCCCAGCATACCAAGATCAGACCCAAAGATGTTCCTGGTACCCTGCTCAACATCGCACTACTCAACCTTGGCAGTTCTGACCCCAGTCTCAGGTCAGCCCTGCAGAGCATTTAAAGCTATACTAAGCATGATATTTATGTCAGAATTGACTTGACTGAAATCATCAAGTGTATGTTCCCCAATTCCAACTGGTCGTCAAGTGCGTGACCCCCAAATCCAGTTGGTTGTAAAGTGTGTGTTCCTCAAAATGGTTGCATTCTGGAAAGTGTACACTTTAAGAAGC
This sequence comes from Anoplogaster cornuta, assembly GCA_900683385.1. Lineage (NCBI taxonomy): Eukaryota > Metazoa > Chordata > Actinopteri > Trachichthyiformes > Anoplogasteridae > Anoplogaster > Anoplogaster cornuta. Next base: position 7,841 of record CABFOP010088141.1, on the reverse strand, counting down.
CGTTTATGTAATTTATGTGCATACACTACAAATGCAATCAATAATAGTCAATGCCTTACTCTCATGGGATCATTCTGACTTTATATTATATAAGTTTTGAACTGCTTGTGCATGCAGAATAGTACAACTGGGCAGGAAATGCTGGAAGTATCTGCAAAGCCATTGCAATGTTTATCATGGATAACTGTCTTTTTTGACAGCAGAAACTTAGGAATGAATACTAATTGTTGGTAGTGATCACTTTGAACCTGTTACATTTTTCTGTTGCCATACCTGTGTTCTGGTAATTCTATTCTATTCTATGTTCCCCATACAGGTCTGCAGCATACAACCTCCTGTGTGCTTTGACCGCCACTTTCAACTTAAAGATTGAGGGCCAGCTGCTGGAGACGTCAGGCCTGTGCATCCCAGCCAACAACACCCTCTTCATAGTGTCCATCAGCAAAACCCTGGCTGCCAACGAGCCCCATCTGACACTGGAGTTTCTGGAGGAGTGCATCTCAGGCTTCAGCAAGTCCAGTAAGTCCAATTGACATACATGCTGGCGCATACATACACACACACACACATACTGTAGCTGTCCACTCATTTTGTCACGTACATCATTTCCTTCTCCCTCATTTGCACGTGCGTTCTCAATCACCTTCTCCTACAGACAGATACTTTGCATTCACTCAATAACCACCCACACATCTCCACAATCAAAGAGTGTTCGGTTTGATTGCCTCACCCAGCATAGTGCATTGAGCTGCCACATTTATCACTGCAGGCAGGACAATGCAGTAGATGTTATCTACTGGTCTGTCCTTTAGCAGCATCTGTGTACACGTTCATCTTATCTGTTCACGCCGCTATACCTGAGGACATAGTGTTCTCATTGGTTTCTGTATGTCTGCTGCTCAGTGAAAAACACACTATTCCACTTATTTCAGGGTGCTCACTGGTCATGGAATATCATGGAATTTTGAAAGGTGTATTCCAGACAGTGAAAGTCAGGGAATTTCAGGGAATTTTATAATAATATTTTATGTTTTTAATGGTTAGGTTATGAATTTTTCTGAGCTGAAAAACAATATTAACAAATCAAAGATGAAGCACTCTGACTTAAATATAGAAAGCCATGGAAATTTGAATGTATTTTACTTCAGGGGCACACTGGAAACCCTGATTTCTAAAATTGTAAAAGTGTTGAGGTCAGGTGAGGCCAGTTCAGCTTTTCAGAGACAACATGATGTTTTTTTGTAAACCATCTAATAAAGAAGAAGAGGTCTGTTTTCACAATGCGTAGGCAGTTGACAGATTAAAACAACAATAACAACCAGAATGAAAATGGAAAAAGCAAAGGTAGGAAAATTGGTACAGTAGCTCATTGGCTGGAGGTTATAAATATTTGAGAGTTGTACCTGAGCACTGTTTACTGATAGTAGCAGTTACAAATCCTAATTTCAATATTGACCCTCAAAATGACTTGGCCATACCTTATGTTATAATTTATGTATGTTGTGTGCATAATGTTGTTCAGGTATTGAGCTCAAGCACCTCTGTCTGGAGTACATGACGCCCTGGCTGCTCAACCTGGTTCGCTTCTGCAAGCACAATGATGACGCCAAGCGGCAGCGCGTCACCGCCATCCTGGACAAGCTGATCACCATGACTATCAATGAGAAACAGATGTACCCCTCCATCCAGGCCAAAATCTGGGGTAGCTTGGGACAGGTGGGTCTTCGTTGACACTTTCTCCACATGCTAACTCTACTCCTGTAACTAGAAGTAGCAGCGGATGGCAGAGGATCTAAAAGAAGCTAACCTAATTACAGTCTTGAAGGAATTGCTAACAGACATAACATTTCACCTCCGTTTCACTTTATTTGTTGAGGAAGTCCTTAAAATTCAAGAATTGAAAGATTAGGAGATGATTATTTGGAGATAGATGGCAATTTCTGTCATGTTAATTGCATCCCCTCTGTGTAGTACAGCATTCAATTACTTAAGAAATCTAAGGGGGAGGCAGTCCCACATAGAGAAGAAGTTATCAGGCTTTGTATATAAGAGAAAGCAATAATGAACACACATGGAATCATAATGTTAGAAGCATCTGCTGGTTTTTCATGTCAAAAGTTATGTTTAAAAAGACGTTCATGTCAGTGGTGATTGGTCTTCATTTCATACACTGGTCACTGGTGTCTTAATAGTGGCTGAATAGATTAATTATTGTAGGTTGATTAAAGGAGACATATCGGTATCCATTTAGACATACCATAGTGAAAATGTTGTGTGTGACCTTTGCCTTTTCCACTCTGCCATTAGATAACGGACCTCTTGGACGTGGTGCTGGACAGCTTTATTAAGACCAGTGCCACAGGGGGCCTGGGCTCGATCAAGGCCGAGGTCATGGCTGATACTGCAGTGGCTCTGGCTTCTGGGAATGTCAAGCTGGTCTCCAGCAAGGTGAGACGTTACACTGGGTGCTAATACATGCTAGTTGGGACTGGATTAAAAGTACATGGTGGCTCCAGAATTCCCTCAATTTAGCAAGTCCATGTTATTATGGACAACCATTTTGTCTGTAATTGATAGATAGATAGATACTTTATTGATCCCTGGTGGGACATTCTGGGGTTGCAGCAGCATAATAGTATCAAATTATAAGTTACATGGCTGATGCAACTTGATGCCGTGCAAAGAAATGCCCCTAAGACCATTGTCTCATTTTGCAAAAGTGTCTAGCCACCGCTCACTGCTTTGTGTTTACTTTTCTAACACAGAAGAGGCTTCTTTCCTGTGCTACATTCTAGCTCGGTGAGCAGTCCTTTGTGTCACTGTATTTGTCAGCCAATACCCTACCTGGCAATGTTGTGACAAATACAGCACACAAACATACAAGTAGCACCATTCTCAGTCACCTATACTAGTATTGTTAATAACCCTAAAATGTGCAAGGTAAGATGGTGAATCTCTCTCGGTGTCCCAGTGAAGTCTTGCAACGTTATATTAAATTGCAGTTTAATGCAGATTTCAGGCTATTCCATTAGTATATATTAAATCTATCTGGCACAAGACAGATGTTATATGTTACATGTTATAGCATTTGGCATTATTGTGAGTCTGCAGCAAATATCATGAAATACTTACTAATTCAGGAAATATCTCCAAATGTCTGAGTTTCTCCCTTTTTCCTGACTTATAGTATCCAATGTGAACTCATCCCCTCACTCTCCATCATCTGTCTGTGTGCTCTTTATCCCAATTCACCCTCCGACTGGGATAAACAAACACAACACACAGCCAGCCACACAATAGCAAAGCTAGGCCCTGGCTCCTATTATGGCGGATACTGGCATTCCAGTGAATGGTGGCCATTGTGAAGATGTTTTGCCAAAGAAAAGCCGAACACAGTCATTGTTTGACTTGAAGTTCTGATCCCCTCCATGATTTTGTGTATTGTTTTTCCAAATTGTCTTAATGGATTTAAGGACATAAATTCATAACTGCATGTGACAGTGTTTTACAATCAATCTGTCTTTATATTGATGTTATCCACAGGGTGGACTCTATGTGGTTGGCATGTGCCAGCCACTACTGATGTCATGGTACTGTATTCAAGCCTATTGAGCACAATGACCCCTTGTCTGCTGTTCTTGGCCTCTTTGTCACCCAAGGACTTAGCCAATCTCATTTTCTTTACAGTGAAAACCACTGATATGTTGCCTCGTGTATTAAATTGTGTTCCAAAATGAAATCCAAAATGTTGAAGAAACAAAACTTTTCAGCGATCTAAAACAGTAAAGGTTTTGCTGTCAGTCCCGTAGTGCAGAAGTATCCGTGGGAGTTTTCCTTTACTGGCCGCAACCCTTTGACTAGTGTTAAAGAACGTGGCTTGTGATTGTGCTGCTTCCGAGTCTTATTGCCCCCTCCGTTTGCGGCAGGTCATCGGTCGCATGTGTAAGATCATCGACAAGACGTGCCTGTCGCCGACGCCCACGCTGGAGCAGCACCTGATGTGGGACGACATCGCCATCCTGGCTCGCTACATGCTCATGCTGTCCTTCAACAACTCCCTGGATGTTGCAGCCCATCTACCATACCTGTTCCACGTGGTGACCCTGCTGGTGGCCACCGGGCCGCTGTCCCTCAGGGCCTCCACCCACGGTTTGGTCATCAACATTATCCACTCCCTCTGTACCTGCTCCCAGCTCAACTTCAGTGGTGAGGAGCCTGGCGACACTTTGTTTCGACCAATATCCTTTAGCTTTCAAACAAATGTAGTGACTTTATAGTGCATTATAGTACAGTAAATGTTACCAGCTAACCTCAGGGCAAGTTTAAAGCTACAGATGCAGTGAACCATTTGGAAGACTGTATATTAAATGGTTTGCTTTATAGGGGTTTAGCAAAACTGGCATGAATTTTTTTCTCAAATATTAATCAATATTGGAGTGACATTGAAAGTAGGGTTCAACTGACGGGTTCAATATTTTTGGGTAGCCGTTATATTGTACCAATTCTCTGAACCAATATTCAATATTAAGTCTCACCCTAATTGTGAGCCATTGTGTAAATGTCAAATTGTGAAATTGCCCCAACAGCAGTTATTGTTCGTTTTTGCAGATATGCCGTATTTAGCATGTTTGTCCTTTCAAACTCTTTCCAGAGGAGACCAAGCAGGTTCTGCGGCTGAGCCTGACTGAGTTCTCCCTACCCAAGTTCTACCTGCTGTTCGGCATCAGCAAGGTGAAGTCGGCCGCCGTCATCGCCTTCCGCTCTAGTTACCGTGACCGATCCTTCTCCCCGGGATCCTACGAGAGGGAAACCTTCGCCCTGTCCTCGCTGGAGACCGTCACGGAGGCCCTGTTGGAGATCATGGAGGTCACTCAGACAATATAGACAATAAACACAGACACAGTTTTTTATACCTGTCCCTCCCTCTCTGTTTCTCTGTCCCGTGCTGCATTCAAGTCTTAAGGGAAAGATGGTCAATATGAGCTTCTTAAAAGAAAATACCGTTCCCCTTAGCTTTCAGCTGGTAAATACTACTTGGGAACTCGGGGTTTGGAGATGGACCTGATTTCTCTGACTTCCTGAATTCTGACATCACCAACAACTGTAGAAAATGATATATTCATTTAATATAAAAACAACAAAATTAAGTCAATTTGTGATCATAACTTAAAAATGCCATAGCAGGATGGATGGATTTTTGGTTGCATGCATTGAACACACACTAAGTGGATGTGTGTTAATGAACACACACTAAGTGGATGTGTGTTAAGTGTGATAAAGCTGATCAGGAGCAATGGAAGTCTACACATAACTTCAATCATGGCGTCTTGACGGCTGAGCTTGAGCACTTCCAAGTCTCTTAACTGTCAAGTCGTGATGATGGTTATCTCCATTTGACGTGAATGAGGCATCTGCCTGTCTGTCTTCACTTACCTTCTCGTTCAGATACACATGTATATATCTCCATTGACATGACCAGCTGGTGTGAAAGCTGTTACTTGCTTCCAACCTCTCATTGTATGGCGTCTCGTCTCCAGGCCTGTATGAGGGACATCCCAGCCTGCAAGTGGCTCGACCAGTGGACGGAGTTGGCACAGAAGTATGGACCTCTTCAATTTGATTTGAATGCAACTGTACAAAGTCCATACATATAATGTCTGACTCCCTCATGTGTGTGTTTTTTGTGTGTGTGTGTCCAGGTTTGCGTTCCAGTACAACCCATCTCTACAGCCCAGGGCACTGGTGGTGTTTGGCTGCATCAGTAAGAGGGTGAGCCACGGCCAGATAAAGCAGATCATCCGAATCCTCAGCAAGGCCAGCCCACTCCTCAGCATAGACCGGGTGAGGATTCACTCACTTTCTATGGCCGTGCTCTGCAGTGTGTGCACAAACACAATTCTAATTCATTAAGATAATTAGGAAAAGTAGAATATAATATTAAATGTAAAAGGGCCTTGATGAAGACCAGATCTGGTTGACACGAGTTGGTTGTTTTTAAAGAGTAATTTATGACTTGGAATTGAATTTCGACAGCATCGACAGGCACAGCTTACAGAGAGCTGCAACTGACATAGATAATAAAGTCACATTTTCACAACAGAGAAGAGTAAGCCAGCTAATTAGAGCAGAGATACAACAGAAATGTCTAGTGAAGAAGTAATATATCACCATGCAAAATACTGGAATGATAACACTGCTTTTCCATTTTCATATTTGGCTGTTTAGCCTCCATAGCTGAAATGTGTTTTGAGGCGGGTCGCTGACTCGTAGCAGCGTCCTGCATCATTGAGCAGTTGAAAATATGTGGAGGGGCAGATTAATGTGTCTTGAAACTCCAATGGGTGGGGAGTTTTTGTGCCAAATCAGAGACTGGGCCAGAGTGTTGAACGCCAGAAATCTCACCTGGCCAAGTAATCATTGAGTCATTGGTATTGATCAGCAACCCTATCAACCCCACATTGATTATGGTCATTACGGTCATTTTGTGCTATGGGGCAGTAAAAATCTTGTAATGTGATTTGTTGAATTTTTGTTTTTGCCTCCCCTTCCTTTCTCTTCCTCTTCCTTCCTTATACCACCACCACAGGGCCTGGAGAGCTGTTTAAAGGGGCCAGATAATTGCAACAGCCAAGTTTTAATAGAGGCCACTGTCATCGCTCTGACCAAGCTGCAGCCTCTACTCAGCAAGGTAAATGGGGAGCCGTTGTAAATACACTTCCACCCACACTGAAATGCTTTGTGTTGCTGTGTGTTGTAGAATCCACTGCTGTGTCCCAGCTCTCTAGCGTCTGGCAAGGCTGGGGATCTCTTATTAATGCCTTAGTAATGCCTTAGTAATGCTTTAGAGTTGATAGATTGATCCAAATCAGTACACTACATGTGGAAGAGTTTCACAATGTTGGATGCTAGTATTGTGTTCTCAAGTTTTATACAAGTTTATGGGCATATTTATGGAGAACAAAATTAGCAAATCAATGGTGTGCACAAAGAATGAATCAAATGTTAGAGAGAAAATAATTTAGCTTCTATAATGAAATATTCTTTAACAAAGAATACCATTTGAACAAAGAATTGAACAGTTCATAGGAACCAGTTTTGGTTTAGGAAATTCACCACCACTGCTTATGCTCACATTCCTTTGTTGGCAATGTCTTACAAAACATCTTATTAAAAAAATCTCAATAAAATTAGAATGCATTGTATGTATTTGTAAGTAAATGTTTGTTCTGTCCTGTTTAGAGGAGGGTCCATTTTTATGCCAGCCAGTATGGCAGTATTGTCTGTGTCTGCCCTTAATGTAACTGGTAGGGTGCCAGCTGCTTTAAAAGAGCGCCCCCTGTGTCTGTCTGCAGGAGTCTCCCATGCACAAGGCCCTCTTCTGGGTGGCTGTGGCCGTGCTGCAGCTGGATGAGGTCAACCTGTACTCTGCCGGGACGGCACTTCTGGAGCAGAACCTCCACACACTGGACACGTTCCGCGTCTTCAACGACAAGGTAGAAACATCACACACCTCTGGTCCTGTCATTTTAAAGTTCGATACCCAGAAACCCTGTAAAATTACATCAGTAAACTGCACACAGCAGTCTCGTCTTCACCAAACCGGCTGGTCTGCGATGCTTTGTACCAAAGGGACGAGAGAGGCAAAAGATACACTGATGAGTCCAGCTTTCTCTGAATGGCGTGCTCGGTTGCTGCAGCTTAAGAGACACTTTTGGATTTCACTCTTATGTCTCTTCCTTGTGTGGAGAACATTTCCCGTCAGTGACCATACCAGAATGGTGAATCTACGGAGTCTCAATCGGGGAATTCAATCCAAGTCAATGAGTTAATGTTAAGTTCTA
>CABFOP010088137.1:0-14109 GCA_900683385.1 Anoplogaster cornuta | reverse complement strand
ACACGCACACACACACACACACACACACACACACACACACACACAAGCTCTCATACAGACACTCAAACACAGTCTTGAGAAAATAGTTTATCCATTTATAGCTATGAATGTGAATGTTTACTCTCTTATATTCTGTACCCTTATTTTGTACTGACTGAAATAACATCAGGCTTTAGTGATATCTTAGTGATTAATTAGTGATATTTTTCCGTGTGGTATTGAGCCCACTGCCCTGCCAGGCTGTTGGTGTTGTTGATAAGTCTGTAATGTCCCGGTTTTGACACAGGAATGTGTCTTATGTCTTATGTTATGTGTCTCTCTTTCCTTTACTATTCTAAAGTGCTGTGTTGTAGCATTGTGTTGTGTTCAGCTGAGTGCCTTGTTTGCTGTCATCCAATGAGTTTCTATGTCTTGAGCTATCATCCCTATGAAGGCAAGTGGGTGGCTTGTGGAATGCCCCCTTTCTATGTCTCTTGGCGAAGGCCATGGAAAACCATGCCTAGGAAACGGGGTCTTGGAGGTCGTCCAGTTTAATTTCAGAGCATGTGCATGGGGAAATAATTGACTTCCTCCGTGGTTCACATTTTGTCAGGAGCTCCGGAGCACAGTCCGAGGCAGGTGGCTGAATTTGCATATCATTGGAAAGGAGACAACTAGAGCCTGGGAAATCCTACAGCCCAAGACTCTATGCCCAGGAAACCTCCGCAGGGGTAATGACTGATGTCTCAGTGAGAGAATCCCTTTGAGGCCAGAAGAGCTCCTCTTCAGCCAGCAGCAGCTGGAGGAGGCCTGATAATATACCAGTCAATCCTGAGGAAGTTGCACTGTAACATGAGACTCAGAAAAAAGCTAATCTAATTGGCTTCTCCAAACTTCCACATCAGAATTCCCTGAGTTGCCAGCAGTTGTAGGGTGAGTTATGAAGCTGATAGCATCATAGGAAGGTGTCTTTTTGTGCTTCCTCAGTGCAGTGAGCCACCGTATTTTGCAGCAGGACAGCATTAATGCAGTGAATGCAAATGACCAAATCAACCTATTTCATTTTCCACTACTGTTGTGGAAAAATCATGTAACTGCAATTTTGGTGGTTTTTGGTTTTTGTAATTGAAGTGAAAAGGTTGCATGGTCATTTACTACAAACCCATTCAACATGAGTGGGTTTCATGATCCTTTTGCCCTTGAAACCATTTTTTTAAAACTGCATGGGTAGCAAACCCTATTCTTTTCTGCTTTTCTGAAAAACTTGAAACAACGTTCAAGTTTTTTTTCCATCAATAGCAGTTTCCTATTTATTTCTGTGTAACCTTTCAAATGCTACTTTATAGTAATGTTAGGACAATTGTGTACTCCTTGACAAATAGACATGAAAACTTGTATTATTGTTGTTGACACCCTTCAACCTCTTTTCACAGCATCCTATTTTGGGGACAGCCTCTGCAGAGTACAGGCCATACAAGATGTCTCCACCTTCCACCTGTCACTACAGTTCAAGACCAGCCGACGAAGTGGGCTGCTTCTCCTGGCTGCAGGAATGGAAGACTATTTGTTCCTTGAGCTCCAAAATGGGAAATTACAGGTGAGTAGGAACCAAACTGTGGAAGTTCCAGATACAACACCCATATACACTTACCAGTATGAACAGAGAGGGAAATAGTACCAAAATATTTTTTCAAGTGGAGCTACGATACTTCAATTGAATGTTGCACAAGGCGGAGTAAGAGTAAAGCCCTATTCGCACAGGACTAGTATTACCTGGGGACCTCATGTGATTTAGAAATTAACCCACCATGTCTGTGTGTCGTGCGGCACATTCGCACAGGATAAGCGAAGTCTGTATTTTACTCAAATTTACTGACATTATCCCTCTCAATCGTAGCAACGGGCCTTCGGAGCAGTGGGCTTTTGTTTTCGGGGTAACAGGCCATATTGAGCCTGTTGAAAGATAGAAAAATGTTCCTTATGCTGCCATGCATGTCATCCATCTCATCATCTTTCGAGATTTCACTCTTCTGATGGATTTGAGCTTGCTCTTTCTGGGAATGTGTCTCCATGCTGTCTAGCGAGATGATGAGCCTCCTGAATTTGCACCCAAAATGCTGTCAGAACTTTCATTTATCATTTCCACCGCAGCCTCCATATTTCTCGAGCGGGAAAGAGGCAGACAAAAAGGCGTGGAGAAAACAAAAAACCTAAACTACGCCCCCAAATCACCAATGCCGATTCGTACGGGACTAATATTATCACATGACCTCTGTGTTTGGCGAAATATGGTGGAATTTTGACTTTACAAATGACAGATATGGCAGATTCACTTGGGATTAAGATCACAGACGACCTCCACAATTATTACAAATTACTAGAGGTCCCCAGGTATACTAGTCCCGTGCAAATAGGGCTAAAGACTAATTGAAAATGAATAAAAAGTAAACATAAAAGAGAAACCAAAAAAAGCTCTCTAAAATAAAAGTATTTTTCATTGAAAATCATTCTGGTTGTGTTCATCTTCCAAAATTGCCTTTAGAAATGATTTAATGGGTCATTATTAGTCAAAGGTTTGGTGATAGTTTGTAGCTCATGTTTTAGCTCAACTGATGGCAGATTGAAAATGTTTTACTTTAAATTCTTAGACTTGAATAAGTGCCTCATTGTTTTGCTATATTATCACGTGGTGTTAAATACTTGGCCAAATACAGGGGCGTTGTTAGGATTTCAGAACATCCGGTCAGCCCAGAGGAAATTACAAATGATAGTAGGGGGGTCTAGGGCAAATGTTTCAAATTTAAACAGCAAAATGCATCAATGTGGTACACTTTAATGTGAACATACATCCCACCTCCTTATCTCCTGCTGTGGATGTCTGTTGTCCTCTCCATTTCCTCTCTCTCTTCTCCTGTCCTCATTGCTCTTTCCTGTCATCTTGTCTTGTCTCTCTCATTGCTCTTGTTTTGTTAGTCATTGCAATGTTCAACTGAGGCATTTATATGATTCCATTTGGTACCATTCTGAAAACATGTTAAATTGATTTGCTGTGTTGTCTTCATTAGTTGTCTGAATGGAATGAGAACTAATTTAATTCTATAATTAATTGCTTGACAAACTCGGAGGAGCAAAATTAGTATCACAAACATTCAAATAGATTTTCCACAGAAAGTGTAGTGTCTTGCATTTTTGATGAGGTGAAAATCTTGGGGTATGTGATAAAAGGAAAGTTACAACCTTTCTCAATCCTCTTCCAAGTGGTCTAAGAAGTGCTGAGCAGGACTTCACAAAAATGAAATTGCCTTTATCTACCATGCATGTTTAAGAAGCCTTCCATTCAACATTATTTAAGAAAGACTAATGTTATTGAATGACATTTGGAACTATTACATTTGAAAATACAACTTTTATTGGGTTATGGGTACATTTTCTGGCAACTGTTACCTTTTACATTACAATAAAAGTTTATCTGAGTGAAATCCCATTAAACATTATCAATGTATAGCCCTGGATAATATAAGGTTATGCACATTCCAAATAAAAATACTGTCATATAATAAAGGGTTAAGGTTAGTTAGTTACCAGTTTCACATGACCATTTTCCAACAACTATAATAGAAACCCATGTAATTTGAATTAAGTAGATAATAATTTTGTTTTCCCATAGGTGAGAATAAACATGGGGGCTGGTGAGATGACACTCTCCTCATCTCTCGGAGTACAACTGAACAACCTTCTGGAACACAAAGTGTCTCTCACGCTGCAGGATGCCAAACTAACCATGACAATTGATGAGCTTTTCTCAACATACATCCCTGTGATTGTGGCTGGGGAGGAGCTCAACATTGACCTGGGCATTTGGCTGGGAGGAACAGGAGACCTAGATGCCCCCTACCTTAGCAATGCCATTCCACCATTCCGGGGCTGCATGACTGAGGTCAAATTTGAGTCCCATCGATTTGATATTCTCAACTCTGAGTTAACAGATTGCCACGACACTAAGGAATCCTGCAGCACTGAGTTTGAGGCTGGTGATGGGGAGGCAACTAGTTTCATCAGCCCAGATTCGTTTGTGTCTTTCCCTACCTGGAGTGGAGCTAGTGGGGCTGCACGGACCTTGGAGTTCCTAATGAAAACCACGATTGAAGATGCATTGCTTGTTTTCCACCCTGGCCGAGAGTCTGATTTCATTGCTATTGCTGTTGTGGGAGGCTATCTCAAAGGCCTGTTGGATGTTGGCAGTGGCATGGAAGTACTGGACAATACCCAGGTGCAGCTGGATGACGATCAGTGGCATAGAGTTAGGGTCCAAGTCGATCACAGTTCATTTGACATTAATGTAGATAGCCAGTCAGCCTCCCTCCCTCTTGATACCTCACAAACATTTGACTTAGTTGGCAGTCTGTATTTGGGAGGTATCCAGAAGAAGATGAAGGATGTCTTCCGTGAAAGTGGGTTTTTGGATCGTATGGAACAGGAAATAACATCTGAATCCTTCATTGGATGCATGGGGGAAATCAAAGTAAATCAAAAGGATAGGAGCCTGCAGGATGCATTGGTCACCAAAGATGTCCATGTCAAATGTGAAGGAGAGGACTATGACTACTCAAGTTATTATGACTTAGAGTCAACTACAACTACTGCACCTGTTCGGATCGGGTATGTTGATGTAGACCCAAATGAACAACATTGCTACCCATCAGACGATATGCCAGAGATGTTCAGAAATATAACAAAACTCCTTGATGTCACCCCATTGCTTGTGCCTGAGGGTGGGGAAGTTGTTCTAGATATAAACAACCTAAGCCCTACATTTGACCTAAATTCTGTAGGGATGCGTCAGTCTCAGATAATTTTTACTCTCCAGAGCGATCCCTGGTATGGACTGGTTGATATGAACATTAACACAAAACGTACACAAATGTTCACTCTTCTTGATGTTGTCAATAAGAAAATTAAGTATCTGCATGATGGAAATGAAAGGTATACAGATCAAATCCACTTGAAAGTGGCTGCTCACAGTAATGGCTACCTTCCAGAATGTCTAAAAACTGCCCGGGAGTATGTCCTTCCAGTTGAGATTATTCCTGTCAATGATATACCACAACTTAGTGGTGGAGATATTTCCATCACAGAAAATGGGAGGACTCGTTTAAGTCCCACCCTTATCAAAATTGTGGATTCTGACACGCGCTGTGATGAATTGGTAGTAACTGTGACGTCAGAACCATCCATGGAAGTTGGTTACTTAGAAAATGGCCAGCAACCAGGAAGAAGCATCACCGAGTTCACTTGCAGGCAATTGAAAGATGGCAATATCTATTTTGTACACAGAAGCGGTAGTGCTGCTGGAATTACTTTAGAAGTATCTGATGGACACTCAATAAGTCAATCAACCACTTTTAAGCTGTCTGTCACACAGCCCCATATGACTATTGTGACCAATACTGGCCTTCTCCTGTCTCAGGGAAGCAACTCTTCTATAGGTGTTCAAAATCTGGCCGTCATTGCTCATCCACGTAATGGAGATATTGTTTATAATGTCACACAGCCTCTGAGATTTGGAGAACTGCAGATTATCACTAGTAACGGCATGCCTAAGCAAGTGACAACTTTCCATCAATCAGATTTGGATCAAGACTATCTTATATATGTAAGCACAGACTCAAGTGATCAAGAAGATATTGTGGTTGAGCGGATTCAGTTTGACATCCATCTGGGACAGTTCTCCCTTTGGAACAACACCTTCTTAGTCAAGATCATTCCTGCACAGGTGAAAATTTCTAACTTGGTCCCACTGGAGATGCAGGGAGAGGAACAGAAGACAATCAGACACACAGACCTTGAGGCTGAGATAAAAGGGAAAAGTCCCAATCCAGAAACTGTAAAATACATCCTTGTGAAGCCTCCAACACTGGGTAGTCTCCAGTTGTTAGACAGGGAGCTGGTTGAGGGTGACAGTTTCACCCAGCAGGACCTTTTGGACAGCCATGTTAGCTACAGACTGCGGGTGCGTAGAGCTGTGGATAGTGTGGACCAGTTCCAGTTCAAAGTCTTCACTGAGGATCAGTATTCTCCTGTGTACAGCTACACAATTAACATCCTCGCCGCTTCGGATGTTCCTGTTTTGACCAATGAGGGAATGATTATCTTGCAGGGCGGTGAAGACACTCTGAATAGAAACTATCTCTGGATCCAATCACCAAGCTCTACAGATTTTTTATACCGGGTCACCCAAGACCCAAAGTATGGCCGACTTATAAGGGAGTCACCACCTGGACAGCCTAGATTTGAGGGGGGAATTAGAGTATTCAGCAATGAAGACCTTCAGCTTGACAGACTTATTTACAAGCATGATGGCTCCAAGACAAGCAGTGATGAGTTCCATTTCTTGGCATTTGATCAGGAAGCAGGACGCTCAAACAGCCAAGCTGATGGTCAAGAATCAATAAGTGGTGTTTTCAGAATATCTGTTCAATCCAAGAATGAGCATGTGCCTGTTCGGGTAGTGGATAAAGTCTTCAATGTGGTCCGCCATGGACAGCGTTTATTAACCACTGATGTCATTCAGTTCATGGATGATGATTCAGGTTTCAACGATACCCAAATTGTCTACGCTCGTGAAGGAATCCTTTCGGGCAACATAGTGTCAACATCTAATCCCTCACAACCCCTCTTCCGTTTCACACAAGCTGACTTGAGAGATAAGAACGTTCTCTTCATTCATCATGGAGCAGACCGTGAACGCTTCCCACTACAGGTGTCAGATGGCTTCCACAAGACCAGTGCACTGCTCTGGGTCCAGGCAGGTGACCCCTACCTGCGAGTCGTGAACAACACTATGGTTGTCATGGACCATGGCAGCACCAAGACCTTCAACACAATCTTGTTGAGTGCAGACTCCAACATGGACATCAGAGATGACAGTGAGATCAAGTTCAAAGTGACCTCACCACCCAGTGATGGGAGGATCATCGTGAGTGGAATTGAGGCTCCACTGTTCACGCAGGAGGACTTGAAGAAGGGTGTTGTGTCATACGAGCACAATTACGAGAGTTTGAGGTCCAAAGACTCTTTTGGCTTCACTGTCCAAGCAAAAGGATATTCTGAAGATGGTACATTCAGGATTAAAATATTCAAGCAAGGTTACCTTTCTGAACCTGAGGTGTTAACCAATGAGGTCATCATTTCCTATGAGGGAGAACATACAATAATAAACCAGGATCATCTCAAGGTACTGTTTAATGGCTCTGTAATTTATACTGATTGAAAAATAATTTATATGTTAATGAATGATCTCTGCAGCACACATTTTTGCTTTTGTTAAACAAGATATTATTTAAAATGTATATACTGTAGTTGTGCAGTCATTATGTGACAATATCTTGTACATTATGTTATTTCAAAGGAGTAGACCTCTCACATGAGAGTCAAGCACACTGTCTTGTGATATTGTACACTATTTTGTAACCCTCTCTCTAATCACTATCTCTAATCACTATACCCACATGAAAGCAGGACTAAGTATCACTGTACATCTGCTGCTTTTAATCTAGTTTATGTACTAAATTACAGTCTATTAAGTGTGGAAAACAGAGCACTAAGTATACGCCTGCACTTCATCTTAAAAGCAATTCATGGAGTTTAAATTGTGAGACTATTCACAACACAATCTTGTACTTAACTCAAATTTTAAACCAATGAGAAACATTTCAGAAAAACTATATTGTTTTTAAAGTTTAATTTGACAATATTGTGCACAGTGGTAAAATATTATCTTGGCTTTGGGAGCTATCCAAGGTGCATTCTTACTATGAAATGGAAAGTAGCATGCTCCTTTGAAATAATGTCAAATGGAAGAATGATTGCTTAACATCACAGGGCTTAAAATTTCCCAATGACCTTTCTAGTTTCTGTTCACTATACAGTCTGTCAAGCAAACTGTCCTTCTAGAAGCATATCATTCTACAAACAAAGACTATATCAACTTGTTCGTACATCAAGGGCAATATATTCATATATCTTTGTCTTTTAGGTGGAGCAAGCTGATATTCTGCCCTCAGAAATGGTGTTCACCATTAAAGAGCCTCCTCGTCTCGGCCATGTGGTCAAGCTGACGAATAACTCAGACAGTACAGCTGCGCCTGCCCTCGACTACATTCACTCGTTCACTCAGGAGGACATTGATCAGGGTTGCATTCTCTATGTGTCCGCCTCAATCCAGGTGTATAGTCATTTAATTTGTTTCTGCTGTAATGATAATTCAGTAATTATTATGATTATGGTTATTATATTGATTACTTATGGTAATTTCAACATCCATTGTCTTGCAGGGTAATGACGCCTTCACAACAGATGTCAGTAATGGTTTTACCACAGTGGAGGACCTGCAGATCTCTGTGAACATCGTGCCTCGGTTCATCCCCATCCAGACCCTCAACTTTACCGTGAGGGAAGGCGTTAGCATGCCAATCACCACAGAGATTTTGAACATTTCGCACCCATTCTACAGTTCAGCTCCGATTGAGTTTGTTGTGGACGAGCTGCCACAGCATGGGGACCTCCGCTTCCTGGATAGAGACTCACAGGACCTCATCTTCTTCACCTGGGAAGAGGTAGGTAGTGCAGTGGTGGAAGTAAACAAATCTACTTTTCTACATGAGTAAATAAAATACCCTGATGGATGTCAAAATTATACTTAAAGGTAAGGTAGGTAATTCTATAAGAAGCATTTTTTGTTATATTTGTTGAAATCCATGAATCCTTGAGAAAAATCAACAACAAAACAAACAAGATTCAAATATTGTTTACCACTAGACAACTAAATAACTTTTTTCAGTCCTAATTATACCAGAAAAACATCTACTTGTCATGACTTTGATCATGATGCTTGTTCAAGTGGACTACCACAGCTACAGTAAACGTCACTATAGAACTTTCCCCAGTTCCTATTCATTGCTGTTTTGGATTTGTTGCGTAGTACCCGATAGAGAGGGAGAATTGTGTAACTGCTGCACAGTTGTCTGGTTTGCTGCCATGTGGTTCAGAGGCCCCTGCTTTAGGAAAATATTAAAAATACATGAGTAGTTACCAGTGGAAAAACCTCATGCATTCTGAATGGACCACATAGTTTAGTGGAGCTAGTTAGTCACATATCTTATTGCTTCTACATCTAGCTCTGTTCTCCCTCTTCTCCACTCTCTTTGCTCAACCATTGTGGAAAAACTGACGGTGCCTTTGGACTGCCCGGAGCCAAAATAAACTGGCCCAATATATTCCTACAATAATGTGTGTGCACACAAACCTCCGCACTTCGCCACTGCCAGACTCACTCTCTCTGTCTCTCAAAGACGCCACTGTGCCTTCCAACTCTAGTGGGACTCATGGCCATGATTCAGCTAAATCTGATTATGTTGGTAGTAGGGAGGCAATAATGAACGTAGACATAATCATCTGCTACTTTGGAAATGTCACAGAGAAAATGTCACTGCCTTGGCTTTATAGTGGTTGATGGAGGCTGTTTTATGAGTGGACTCTGTATTCTTTCTGTTTTCTTTTACTGTTCATATGAGTATGAAGCACAGCCATTCTCTCAAATTAGTACCACATTGAAAAATAAATGTGCAAGGCTCAGTCAGCACAGCATTTAACCAGATAGTAATTATTCCCAAATTAAAGTCGGATGTACGCGTCCTCATTATCCAACATTGTTTGAGAATTTCTGTATCCACTCATGGGGAGCAATGGCTCTTTTCAAGCTCAACACTGTTTCAAGCTTCACTAGGCAAGTCCCCCTGCCCCTGGGACTGGACGTTGGCTTAACTGCTGCGTGTAGTAATTTTGAGCTAAAGTCATCCTGTGGGGTTTCACAAGGTTATGTGAGGGTTCAGTGATGTAGGGGCACAATGAAAAAACTAAGAGTGCATCAGGCAGCCTTGCTGTAGCATAAGTGGTCCCCACTTCTAAATACAGATGAGGAGTCCTACACTAACTGCAGCCACAAGAATGTAAAGCTACTCCATGCCATACTCCATGCCAAGTGTCGTAGATGTGTCACAGGGGGATAGTGTGTGAGTGTGAGTAAAGGTATGGTATTTTGCTAACCACAGTTCCGACTATGATGCACTCCCTCTCTGAACAAGTTATGCACACATCTTGTAACATGTGGTATGTTGCATGGAAACCAACCAGAGAAAATGTGTGAAATCTACAACACTTTGTTCTAAAACACATTTTGTCTAATGGGTTTCAGCTCTCCATCAGGTCTCCATTAGGACTTCCCTATTAAAACCTATTAAAGCTCACACAGGCATCTTTATTTTTCACAAAATAAAAGATGTTTTTGGAGCAAAGTAATTACTCAGTTTCTGACATAGCTACACAGGTCTTGAGATTAAAAATCAGTCAAAGTCAAGCTTAAATAAATCATGCAATTGGAACTGAATTGTGACATACACATCTGAAAGACACATTGTCCTGGAGTAAATGTGAAGGCCACATGTCCAACAACCATTGTTTATTGTCCTAGTAGGGAGACTGATTGTCCCACTCACTTTCCCCGATCAGTAATGATGGGGGCTGTTTTTCCAGTAGGATGCCAGTCATATGGGTTCCATTAGGCACTTCCTGCACTCTGGTGTGGGTCCTCGTCCTCACAGGGGCTTACTGGCCTGGATATAGACAAAGTTTCAACAGTCCTCCTCTTTGCAGAGAGGGGCACTGAATCTCAGTGCTTTTTCCTTTTCCAGTACCTTCTCAAAAGTTATCAGAAAGGAGGGTCAGATAGGAGGAGGTTTTCTTGATTCTTCTTCTCCCCAGACAGCATATAGAAATAAGAATGCAGGATGCAAGGAAATGAGATGCCTCCTCTCTATTTATGAAGAAACTCAACAGAGTTGGCTTGGCCAGGCCACAGGTGTTGTTTTCCATCTTTCTCAGCTCACTTAACACTGGATGATGGATTCCATTGTGCAGCTGGGTTCCTCTCAAGGTTTCATCCCACCAGGGAGGTTCTCCTTGTCCCAGTGCTGCTGCATACTCCTGGGACTTGATTATAGCCTTTGCTTCAAAACTTTGAAAAGAACACAGGCAAACAGCAGGAACAATTTTTGTGTGTTTTAACGGTCAAAAATCATGACTAGGCTTTACAAAAGGTATAGTCATAAATGCTACTACTCAATATACCGTCCACCTCTGTGCCAGCAATACTTAAGTCAGGAACAATGTGATAAACAATTAAGTCATTTGCCTCAGTTTCACTATTCATGTAGTTGCAGCTCATTGGTTTGTAACAACAAAATAATTGTATGTCTTTGTCTATTGAGACCTCAGACATCTACATGTAAACTGAATGTAAAAGACACTATCTTCACAGTTTAGTGAGGCAACATGTCAGTCAAGGATCTTCATCTTCTGGAAAAATTCCCTCATGAGATGATTTATAATGGGAACACAATATTAGGATGTTACTTTTCTGTTACATTTATTGTGTTCTGCCTTGCTTCTCCTATGCACCTAGCAACAGCAATAGTGTGTTGATTACTACATTCAAACATCTAAACATCAAGCATCAAGGTGGTATTTCCTTCTAGATACATGAATTGCTGCAATATGCATAGATGTATGCACATGTTACATGCATCCTCATATCTTACTGTTGAATGTTCATCAGGTTATGAAGACCACAACAGTTAATGGAATAAGGTGTATACATGCCTCAATATTCCAAAGGGTTCCTATAGAGGTCTGGAAAGTCTGGAAATATATGGAAAAATAAATTGGTCATTTTCTCACATATTCTGATATTTTTTGCTGTCAAGAGTAATATGGGATTGTTAGTAGGGGCAAAGTAATCATACATACTGTACATCATACTGAAAACCAAATTTGTCAAATTAAATCAAGAAATTGAGGTATGGAAGAATCCCTGGAAGGAAAAATTTAAAGATTTAAACTGTGTAGGAACTCTGTATTCAGGTTTCTCCTAATTGCCATAACAGCTCGTTCAGGTTAAACAGGATTTGATGTTTTCATACACCCACTCAAAAGTATAATATTATTGGTATAATGGTGTGTATGAAAACGCACTCATACGTAAACTTTGTTTCATCATTTTAGGCCTATCCATCCTTTCCCTAGTTCAAACAGGTCCTAACAGTCAGGTCTGAGTCAAAATTGAGTGTTGACTGGGTCCCTTTTCCCTTTTCCAGGTAAAACTTGGACTCATCTACTACATGCATGACAGCTCCGAGAGCACCGAGGACAGTTTCACACTGTCTGCCTCGGCCTATGAGATTGAGCGCCGGAGCCTCCCTGTCACCATCTCAGTGACTGTCATACCAGTCAATGATGAACCGCCAAAACTGATACATAACACCGGACTGGAGGTAATGTTTTTCTGTTTGAAAGGCCACGCACTGTTACTTTGAGCTTTCTTCCAACATGTTCAACTGTAAAGGGAAAACATTGCTGTTGTTTGAAAATCTTTAGTGTTAGCTACATAATTGAACTTGCATTTAAAGGGACAGTAGATGGATTATTGATAACTGCATGTGATACATTTAAAACACTACTGGATAGCTTCAACTACAGGGGCAGTAATGGTATGCATCATGCATCCTGCATCCTGCATCAAAGTCTTTCTCAGCTCACTTAACACTCAGAATCAGAATTTGTTAATTGTCCAAATGCAATAAATGTACAGGAATTTGACTTATGACACATGGTACAAGGGGACCTCACAGACAATGAAGCAACCTGCATTAGTACTGCTGTGGCCACCGCAGCCTATTCTTTTTCATAAATAGCACTGAACTGGCATGGTCTCAATCAAAATATGTCTCTTATTGAACTGATTGTCAAATCACTCCTTGCACCGTCTGATGGTTGAAAGTGAGTTTGGAAATTGAAATATCCAAGCAAACCTCTCAGTCACATAACAGCAGTGACTCACGACTGTATGCATGGCATGCGGTGCTAAGGGGGACACCTGTATGCATTTTAGTTCAGTTAAAATAATATCACAATAATCATAAGAAATTATTTTGACATTCATATATAACAATATTGCGTAACATATGCAAAATCCCATTAAATAATCAAATTGATGTTCATCGCATTAAACTGCATGGTACTACAGTATAAAGTACGATGAAACTATAATTTTCAAATAATTTCCACCTTGGAGCATCTCAACTCAGCTCAACGTTGAGCTATGTGTGTTTGCTTTCTGTGCCCAGAAGGATTTAGAAGTTGGAGTTGTAGATTTCTTTTTTATAACCTGTCATAAGTAGAATAGGTCATACAGATAAATCATTCTTAGAAGTATTCTTAGCCTAGCCTATGTGACTGAGTAACCTTGTCAACTATTACTGCACATACACTGAAAAAAAAGTTTATTCAATGGTATGTTTAATTAAAAATACATCTGGGTTCAGCAGGGTTTTGCCACACATTACAAAAATCCATGATTTCCTTCAGACAAAAAAAGAAACGTTTTGAAAGATCAATGAAGCAGATTCTACTATAAGAGTGGGCAGGCAGTTGCAAAAAACCAGCAGTAATCAGCTCACAGAACTGGAAACCAACTGTGTTATTCAGCCCTCCCTGCTCTGCCTGCGGTTCTGCGTCTCCCTGGCAACCCGTATTTTTGGAAAACCAAGATGGTCGACAAGACCGCGGCTTTCTGGCAGAGTGAGGGTGGCAGCGCCTCTTCTGCTGCGGCTGCAGAATGTAACATAATAATATGTGGATTTCTCAGCACACAGGCTGCGTTCGGTCAGAGCAAGGGCTGGCCTTGCGGCGCTTGGATTGATTTAAAGGAGGAAGTGTGTGTGTGTGTGGTGACCTCCACAGCAGATGATCAGACATGATGGCGAACATGGCCATGATCAGGCTCTGTTCATGTTCACCATTGATCCCATTTGGCCCAGTCTATAGGATACAGCTGGCACCAATTAGGGTATACACTCCCTGTTTGTCTCTGTCTGGTTCCACTTGGCTCTACTGTACGTCTGTATGGTCTTCCCTGAGGGTTAGTCTGACTGTTTGTATGTGTATCTGTGTATATGTGCCTATCAATCAATTGGCCTGTGTGTGTGTGTGTGTGTGTGTGTGTGTGTGTGTGTGTGT
>CABFOP010088133.1:0-12881 GCA_900683385.1 Anoplogaster cornuta | reverse complement strand
TATATATATAAATTAAAATTAGCTCCACATTTACCAGCTGCAACATTAAAGTGATGAAAACATTAATGATTATTGGTGATTAATAATTATAATCCAATAATAATAATATTTTTCTGAAATGGGCCATTCTGCAAAATGAGTACTTTTACGTTTTGTACTTTAAATATATTTTGATGCTAATACTTTTGTACTTTTACTTAAGTAAGATTTTGAATGCAGGACTTTTACTTGTAACAGAGTATTTTTGCACTGTGGTATTGCTACTTTTACTTAAGTAAAAGATCTGAGTACTTCTTCCACCACTGCCCATGCTATAAACATATTGAAGCACGTCCTCTATCCGCGGATGCCATTTGGACCAGCGTGTAGGATTCTGGCCTATAACAGTTCTCTCCGCGCTCCATAACGCTAAATGTTTCCCTTTTTTTAATGTAATCGCTTGTTCCTTTTGATGCGTGCTTTGGATTTGCATGCATTTCTCCAAGGATAAGTCTCACTCAAAGTCTTGAGTTGGAGGCAGAACATTTAAATGAGGCTCGCGCTCCCTCACAAAGCCCCCCTATCTATTCTTTTGCAAATGATTGTGGTGGTGCAGTGAAGGGAAGGGGAAGGGGAAGGGAAAAGCTTTCACCAGTTGAGAGGCACTGCCATGCTCAGCTCCACTGATTAATCTAGCGGCTGTGGGAGCCCATGCTGTGCACATTTCCATATTCTCAAGCGGGCTTTCGGAGTATGGGGACAGAGATTTCAGCACAAATCTCCTCGCCAGTAGATACATGGAAAGAGATTTTACAGGGTTTCCCTCCAGCTTATGTAAAGCCCTCTTGAGATGTGGCACATGCAGACATAACCCGATAGGCGCAGGAGATGGAGGGGTCAGTCAATCCGTGGGCATCGGCATAGGATAGTTTGCCTGTTTTTCAAAGTTATTAAGGAAGTGTTGTT
Source organism: Anoplogaster cornuta (assembly GCA_900683385.1). NCBI lineage: Eukaryota > Metazoa > Chordata > Actinopteri > Trachichthyiformes > Anoplogasteridae > Anoplogaster > Anoplogaster cornuta. Next base: position 11,936 of record CABFOP010088133.1, on the reverse strand, counting down.
GTATGGGGGTTCATTTTCTATTTAACAAATCAATATCAGCAATATTTAAAACCAGATCAATACAGTGTTGTTTTGGTACTGCCATGCATTTTATTAGAGTATGGTTTATGTTGGTGGTATGCATTTTATTATGACTGACACAAACTTGATTGTATTTCTGCCAATGGTCTTTTTGCAGACGGAAAAGACGGAACTTCAACAAGCAGGCGACGGAGATCCTGAATGAGTACTTCTACTCGCACCTCAGCAACCCCTACCCCAGCGAGGAGGCGAAGGAAGAGCTGGCGAAGAAGTGCTCCATCACAGTCTCCCAGGTACATCAGAGAACAGTGCCCCCCATCTGTAGGAGGATTACTGCACACACACCACAGTAACCAGATAGGGATTTGTTTAACAAGTGAAACAGCTGTAAGCGTCTTGACGGTACGGTAATAATTATGTTTCTGACTGTCATGGGTACAGACAAGTACTCTAATCTTTTAGCAAAACATTTTACTGAGACGACAAAGGGTTTGGACTAGAAATATGCTACGTCATTAGCTTACAGTCTAATTAAATCGGACCAGTTGAAGCTATTTTTGACCAGTGACTATACATCTAACAAAACAGACAACATTGCTACAATATTCAAGTGTCAACCAAATGTGCTTAAAATCCATAAAATATACAAAATACTAAACACATCTATAATACAGTATAACTACTGCTATGAACGGAACACAAGTCGTCAATCCCGAAGGAATTACATAAATTACTTTGCAAATATCAAGCACATGGAATAATAATAACGCCTCTATATTTTAACCATGAAATCATATAGCAACTCAAAACACATTGTACAATCTATTGTTATAGTTATATGTCTTTACACACCACATAAGTGATTCCTCTACAAAAAGATAGATATTTTCTTTGCTATAGACAACTATAGAGTGTTATCTCACTGAGAGTAATCAAGTCATCAACAAGGTCTTCAATGCAACAATGATTTACTCAAAATCCTCTAGTAACTTACTGGACACCTGAACATGCCCGCACTGCTGCCAAGCATACAAATGGCAATATAGGCACCTGTTTTCATCCAGTTATTTAATTCCTGCGATAATTGATATAAAGAGGGCAATGACAATACCAAGGTAAACAGCAGTTTGTGTTTTGAATCCATCATTGGGGAATGGATTGTTTTCTCAATTGGTTTCATTAATTTATACAAAATGATTTGAGGATGCAGCTGGGCGTGATTGTGGAACCTACTCAGGGGCTGAATGATTTGTAGAGTGTCTGCGTCTTGGTCGTAATAAAGGAAAATGTTTACCTACTCTGTGTATTGGAAACTTTGCAGGATTGATTTGGCTTCCATTTTAATGTTGTTTATCATTAGCACTGGGATTACCCCCCTAGCTTCATCTGGGAGTCCATTAGCAGTAATGGGTGTTAGCGGATGTTGACTGATTTGTGCTTGCGTGAGTTCTGATGATAGCTGCAGTCAGAGTGACATAATGAGACTGTTATTGGCCATCATTCCATTCTGGCACTAATGTGGATTCACAGCACCAGTCTATGTAGTCCCTACCTCTGACAGCCTCAGAGGCTCTCTGCAGTGTTAGACATGCCATTAGAGGCCAGGCAAGCTAAAGACACTCTGGTTTCTCTGACTGGTTGACTTCAAATAATATACATTCTGCTGTTTGTCTGTTCAGGTTTCCAACTGGTTTGGAAATAAAAGAATCAGATACAAGAAAAACATTGGCAAGTTCCAAGAAGAAGCCAACATGTACGCTGCGAGAACTGCCGTGAGTGCGACCAACGCGTCCTCACACGGAAGCCAAGCAAATTCACCCTCAACTCCAAACTCTGCAGGTGAGCCGCGAGGTCGCTAGCTCTGCTAGACTATCAGCCATGGAGCTGTTCTCTGCACATTACTACAATCAAGTACCTGCTTTATTGAGATATAGTGTATCAAGTTCAGTGGCCATTTCTATGCTGGTGTTGGTGTTTTGTGCGTTTGAAATAAAACTGTGAGGATGTTTAGGCAGCTCTAATACAAGAAACCTGACTATCAGCTGGTAGCATGCTGAGTGGGTAACACCTAAATACCAAAGCTTTAGATTAGCCAACCTGAGCCTCATGCCAAGTCTCCCTATACTTACTACTCTTCTCAATTAACATTGTTCTCCATGTAACTCAATTCCTGATATTATGCCAGATATATATAACAACATTTTCCGCTGCTGACATTTAATTCTCTCATTTAATTCTTCTCATTTCCTGGTTGAAAGTTTGGTCATGAATAACTTATTAACAACATTGACATGGCAAAGCAAATCACATGCCAAGTGTTGTTGATGACAGAAACATATACTTCAAACAAACATCCTGCGCCGTGGGTTACAGCTGCAGGTCTGTTGGCTTTCTTCAGCCCCACTCCTCTCATCTGTCTGGCCTGCTTGCCTTTAACAGCGCCCGCCCGCCTGCCCGCCTGCTAGCTAACCTCTGCATGGTGCTCCTCCAGGGTCCTGCCTGGTCGGGCCAAGTGGCTTGCCCTGCTTTCCCTCTTTCTCTCTGTGATTCCGGTGCTCCCTCTCTCCTTTCAGGTTCTGCCGGCTCTTTTAACATGTCAAACTCCGGGGACTTGTTCATGAGCGTGCAATCTCTCAATGGGGACTCATACCAGGGGGCTCAGGTGGGAGCCAACGTGCAGTCACAGGTAGGGCCCTGAGTAGTGCAGCAGAGGCTCATACTGACCTCACCACAGAGCCTCTTCATCCTCACAGGCTCATATACACAGTCAGGAATGCAGCCCCAAAGTGTTGTTTCACATTTAACTAGCACATCACATTTATTTGTCACTGATGTGTTTACAGTCAGAATAGTGGAAGAAAGGTGGTTATTCTTTATATCTTATATTTTATACCAGAAAAAAGTTTTTAGTCATGAGTGTTGGTTGTGACGTTTGGTTGGATTTTGTTGTTGTGCTGCACTGGCACAGCACTGTGCTCCTATTGTCATCTTGTCAACCTTCTCTGTTTTCTCTTGTGTTTCTCTTGTGCTGAGCCTGACCTTGCTTTGTTTGGTGTTTCTGACTGTTTCAGGTGGATACCCTTCGCCATGTTATCAGTCAGACAGGCGGATACAGTGACGGACTCACAGCCAACCAGATGTACAGTCCGCAGGGCATCAATGTAAGGGGGGAAAAAACAATCTTTCTTTTTTTTGCGTTCTCCCCCTACCAATTATTTCAAAGCCATAGGGCTCAGAATGCCACTTAGTAGGACTTGTCTCAGCTCCATGGTCACCTAGTTGATTGCTTCTGTATTGGTCACGCCATGGGCAGCGCACTGCCCAGCACATGCAGGCATGTGGCCGGCCACACACATGCGGAGCTGCAGTCTGAGCCTGTCATGTCCGATCAGTTCTGGCGTAGCACCTGCAGCCACGCACGGCCAGCCGTGAGGGAACTGCACAAACAGGTGACACCTCCTGCATCGTGCTTCAAACCCCTCTGACCACCTGACCCATTAGCAGCCCGGAGCAAGAAGCTCCCATTAAAGCCTCCCAGGACACAACGCCACAATCCCAGTAAAAAAATAAACCCTCCTGCCCCTGGCCCCCTACTTATGTGCCATGAGGCTGTGTTACCCTCTTGTTTGTGTGTATGCGTTCTGTCTTATTTTTTTATTTTGAGGGAGAGATGGGGTCTGTGTGTATAGAGGTGGGGGTTGTCGAAGGGGGGTGGGGTCGCTAGCTGGCGGCTGCAAACAGCAGGGAAATTCACAGCGACAAGCCGTGTCGTAAAGGGGAAAATCGATAAGACAGACACAAGGGGAGCAGAGTGTGGACTTGGGACAGCAATCCAAGCGAATTGCTCAGATCATGTTCCTGCCACACTAATGGCCCTGACAGCGAGCCGCCGTGAGAGGACGAGGACGGTCACAGCCGTGGCTGGGTTCCTCTGCTGTCGTCGTCGTGCCTCAATGGCCATATGATAATCAGATGAAATGTCTCCTGTATAAAAACATGTATGTGTATTCAAATCGCCTCCCTGGCTGCTCGGAGCGTCCCACGGCCAGCTGCGATAACCCTGAGAGGCCACTAACGTATTCAGGCACTGTTCTGGCTCAGTCCTTTGACCTCACTGATATGGTTCTCCTTGGACGCCTGCTTGCTCTACCACATCTTACAGTGCCACAATATGCTGTTTTATTCACTTTTATACCCTTTAAAGAAGCCTCACAATGCATAATGTAAGAGCAGAATATCTGTCTGCCAAGCTGTTTCCCTGTGATTTATGTAGCTCGGACTACTAAGTTGAGATTTTGTCTTTTCTCTACAATGTGATTGATATTGTGTGTTGCAATTCTGTTAGATGAAATATTTTTTTGCCAAATGTAGTATAAGTTGTTAATTTGATATAATATATTTGCTCTTGTAGCATTCAATGACGTTGCAGTATGTTGCATAGTTGTTGTTAATTAAATATATTGTCACTACAGGATCCAGGAAAACAAAAACAAAACATTGTGTATATACACGTTGCACAGACATAGGAAGACAGATATTATGAATGAGGAAGGGAAGAAAGGATGAGCGAGTTCAGCTGAAATGAAAAACTCTTCACATGCTTGATAATGACTGAGCAGATACATAATGCATGTTGTGGTCGATTACAGCAGTAATTACAATTTTGAGTGTCACCAAAGTCAGACGTTCTACGATCTGACCACTCCATTTTTGATTACAGACTGCCTGCTGCCTTAAATAACAGGCTTTTATGTGAAAGGCTGTCGAGGACCATTTCCAGTTTTTCTGATGGCATAAAATTTACTATTAATGTCCTAAATACTCTTTACCAGGCGTGTCACTGGTACTGGGAAGGGCCTCCATATCTCTCATTGTATGTTGATTCCAATCTTCAAAATGTCATAATTACTGCATACGCCATTGATTACACTTGTTTTGTTTCATAGGCTTTGTCATACAATTTCATCATTATTCGAAGCGACAGGCATTTCCCTCAAGATTCAATTCATGTACAGATAGGATTCTTTGTTTTCACAATGGTGCCTTTTCTTCATTAAAGGAATTTGAGGGTGCAGTGTATGATGGGTTAGCAGAGTACAGTCCCATTTCTGCTTGGTTAAAAATGTCAGTTCTGTTCTGAAATATTAGCTCTAATTTGAGCGGGGCTAAGCTTCTCCTCCAATCCAGATTTGGCTTAAGGCTGTGGTTGACTGTATATTGAATAGCTGAGGGTATCGCTGCGCTACATGTAGCGTTCATAGTATACCTTGCCCTCAGGACTTACATTCATTGCACCTCACTATTGCCGTGCTATGGATGACCCAGCTGCACGAGTAATGAATGTGACCGCATTGGATTCAATCCCCCTCCTGTCTCTCCTTTTCTCTCAGGCAAACGGTGGCTGGCAGGATGCTCCGACCCCCTCATCAGTGACTTCACCTACAGAAGGACCCGGAAGCGTTCACTCTGACACCTCCAACTGATCGCTCCATCTTCCATTATCCACCTTCCTCCACCTTCCACCACTGCAGCCCCATATCCCCCACCCCCAACCCCATCAGGACTGGATGTGACATATGTAGTCACAAGGCAGGAGACATCTGGGGTCTGGGGTCTGGGATGACATTCGCACCATTACGGACAAATTTTCACTTTTCCTATCTGGACCACCATGACACCGTTAGCAGCCTGTGTAGGGGACTCATATCCACACCTTACGGTTTGTACAGTTTCCACATGATGTCCATTGTTGCCTCTTTGTATTTCTCTTATAGTATATTACACAGTAGGCACACAGTTAGCAGTATATTGGCCCATGTCTTGTAAACTGAAACGCTTTCACACTACCTCTATCGAAAAATAACAACAGAACAAACAACAATAAGAAACGAAAATCATTTGAAATGCTTCACTTTTTGTTTTTAGACATTTTTGTAATTACTGACATTTACACCACCACATACCCTTTCATTTTCCCTCTGTCAAAGCATTCATTATTGCGCCCACTGATTTTTGTTTGTCTATAGTGCCAAATTCAACCCTGGAGGTGAATTTTGATAATGTTACATTTTGCTTTTTTATGTCATGACTTCTACTCACGTTTTTCATGCCATACTTTGTGAGGTAACATTTCTGTTAGCTGTGTACCAACCAACCTAGTCTCTTTACATCCCAACATCCACCCTCATTTTACATAGTTTGTATTCAGAACTTTTACAACAGACAGACATATAAGGGATTTTATATTTTATTGCCAGAGTAGTATGTTTTCTGCTCATACACAGTACAATAATATAGAGCATCTTGTTTGTTTGAGCTACAATCTGCAGGCAAACAATGTATTAAATCCAGTAGGACTTCAAAAGGGGCGGGGGTTGGGGTCCTGGCATATGGGACCCGTTAGGATCAAATCCCTTCTCTTGAGGTATGGTTTGTTGTATCCACAGCATTCAGAGAAAATTGACTCAAGCAAGTTTGAAAAATTGACCTGAAACACTTAATCGACGGCTACATTAGCAACAATTATGACACGTCAATATGTATTAAAGCACAATAAAGCCTAATGATTACATTCAAAGGGTAACATTTGTAGATGTCAAAGAGAAGAAGAAAAAATACAGGGGAAATCTTTAGCAAGAATTAAATATAGTACTCATATATGGAACAAATGTACATACAGTACATTACCACTCATCGTCAATGTGCAGCAATGCGATCAATATAGCCAAATACTGCTGGTAACCAAATCCACTTGTGGGCAAAAAAATCAATATGTTAATCTTCTTCTTAATCTTAATTATGATTTAAAGGTACCATGTTCTAGGGATGTAACACACTGCATGTCTTTGTTCTGAATTTACATTCAGTTTTCATTTGGTGCTGAAATAATTAGTGTTCATATTTTCAATGGTCCTTTTGGCTTTTTTATGTTCTGCAATGACACACTCAAAACAACACATTCATAAATATAAACCAATCCAAAATGTGAAATTAGATGTGTGACCTTCGTTGTATGTACAGTATAGTATTTGGTCTAACATGTATGCATTATTACAAATAATCCTCTTGAGATAGTCAGCATTTACCATACTTTGATACCAAAAAATGGCAGAATTTTCATTCTCTACATTAGGATCAGCTTTCTCAGCTTTTCCTGTTCCTCTTTTTGTAGGATTTTATTATCTACATTACTAATGAGCATCTCAAAATGCTATAGTACTCTGTACTCAAAGCCAAAAAAAAATGCAGTTGGAATACAGTAGTGTTTATAGAAATTAAATGGAAACAAATACCCTAATGGCACACAGATCCAGATGATGTTTGGATATATTTTTATGTCTTCTCATGTTGTGAATAACTCATATCATTGTTTTGTTTTCGTCCTTCATTTTCATATTCCTTTGCTTGGTTACAGGACTATGTTTTATTTTTATGCTACCATAATATGTGAATTAGCCCAAGAATGCTCTCTATATGTAGATATGCACCTTTACTCTTGTTTTGCATCTTTGAATTTGGACAGTATCCATTTTTAAACAATTCAGCTTAATATCTTACAAGCAGATGGAGGTCACAATGTATTTGGGACAAAATCCCCTCTCATTTTGTACTGTCAGACCATTGACACAAGCCTGCCTCGAAAATGGCTACTGTCCCGATGAAGGTGACGTGAAAAGTTAGTGTTAACATTGCCCTGTGACATTGTTTTTATCTTAACCGAATCCTTACAACAAAATAAAATCCAACCCCAACCACATCCGAAGTAGATAGTTACAATGCCGAGTTCACCACAGACTGAAAACCACTGGATTTTTCTTTTACAGTTCAGTGCATTTGTATTTATTATACATGTATGAAAGCATCAGTGTTTCAGAGCTACAGTATGGCGGTAAACCATTGTGTGATTATTATAATAAGAAAACTCTGCATTTCTGGTCGTACAGAACAGTTGGTTCACCTGGTTCATCAGGACTGAGTACCATAGAAGTGGCATCCTTACGTCTCAATCGTGTCTTCTTGAAATCAGTTGATTGAATTGACAGCACTAGCCATGTAGCAAACAGAAGGATTGTTTTTGCACCCCTCAAAAAGGCTTAACTCTACTTTTCACATTGCCTGTCAAATATTATCGAAGCTTCATGTAATGATGCTTTTAGTTTTTGAATATAAAAGGAAAAGAGACATAAAAAGAAAAGAAACTGAACAATTTGTAAAACATAAAATGTTTTATTTGTTGCATGTCTTTTGTTCTTCAATAAAATAACGTACTGCAGTGTTTTGAATGTTACTTCTTTTTTATAAGGATTTCAGAGTGAAATCGTGGAGCCTTTTTCTTGACAGGTTTTAACTTTTAAGATCTCTGCATATGTAAAAACGTATCAAATGAAAAACTATTGTCTTTTTAATTCCAATTCAAAACTTGTTTTCTGTGGAGAAAAATAGCTAAAAGGTGTAGGTTTTATGGTCTCTTAATTTGTACTGGCAATGCATATCCCAAATAAATAGTTTCTTTTGTTGCATAAATTGCAGTTTTGTCATTTTTGTTTTGCAAGTTTCATGTACCCTCCATTAATTCCAACAAGCGTAGCATTGAATTTCCCGTTACTTAGAAACTCTTGTGTGGTTTCTCCTCTAGACTTTTGTAATAGAGTCAGGGTCACAAATTACTGTAGGATACAAGTTTACACATTGTAGACTTGCATTGCAAATCACACTTCCGACCATGCTACACCACTGAAGGCATTTTCTCACTGCTAACACAGCATCAGAGCTCGGTCGAGATGGTGAGGGTGTGAAGGGGACATTTTCACAGTTTTCTAAGTGAGTGAAAGCTGTGTGCTAACGGCAGGCAGACACTTCCTCCCGCCTTCCCAACACCCAGTGCTCCCTCCAAGGCACGGTTAATGTGCATTCCCTGAAAGAGGCGGAATGTACACTTATCTCTCTCTTCCAGATAAATGAGACAGGATGTCTGATTCTGCTCCGCCAATTCATCTGTTTCTTTCCCTCTACTGCAAAAGGAGAAAAGGGTTAAAGCATCAACTTCTGGATTAGGATGGAGTTCCCAGGAGCATCCAAATCAAGAGGCCGTGACAGAGGCTGTGGGAGTGACATATGCAAACATGATCAAATGTAATTACATGGAGATGCCTCCATGTTTCTATCAAAGGGTTTCTTTTAGCCACTGTTAAAGAAATGAAAAGGAAGAAACTGTTGGACGTGCATGCCATAATTTATTCATGTGCTCCTACAAACCAAAAGGTATTGTGAGATTGATTTAGTAATTACACCGTGAAAAGGTATGAATCCCATTCTGAGTAAAATCAGTGTACATTCTTTTGAACGGCTCAATTCTGTAACAAATATGGTGGATAACATTACACTCTAACAAATGCAGTGTATAATTTTAAGAGCACTACACTGCACATTATCCATTTCTTTATGTCAAAAGGTAATCAGGAACAAAACCAGTATATGTTTTGTTAACTTCTTTTACTCTTTGCCAAATACCTTGCCTGACTTATGACACCAATAAATGAAATGTACTTAGGAAATTTACAATGGATATCCTCCTTCTTCCTCTGTTTCTTTTGTTGTTGTTGTTGTTGTTCTTCTTCTTCTTACTCCTACTAATAATACTATTATTGTTATTATTATTGGAAGTAGTAATAGTGGTAGTAGTAATATTAACCATTCCTCCTTCTTCACACAGTTGGTGACATTATTTTAAATTATTGATTATTTATTATTATTTATTATTATTGTCAACTACTGACATTGTTGAATAGGTTATTTCCACCCTAAAATTCAACTGGCTTGGATCTATTTTTTATGTCAGATCCACTGATAGATGTACATATGTTGGCCCAGATCTAGCCTACTAAAAGGAGTGCAAACCATTACCACCTGCAAAACTAATAGCACAGGCAACTGGCTCCAATTCTGCAGCCAATTTACCAATCCATGTTCTGCAAATGAGGTCAGCACACATGAGCTTCTCTGAGGCTTGGATTGAAAGCATGCCTAAAAGCAGTGTCCCTTTCTCCTTCTTACATTGGTTTTCAAATCGTTTTATCAAATCTACTGTTTACTAAAAGACTACTGAACTGAATTATTGAGAAGACCATTGAGAAAAGAGAAACAAAGATTTGGTCATTGTCAAAATCTAAATCTAAAGAAGCTTCTCCATCCCTGGCCCGGAGATTACCCTCTTCATCCTCCTCCTCTCTGCCCCTTTGCCTGATCAACACACAACAACAGACTATTATGTCACAGGTTAAGATGGTAAGATGTGCTTTCTGTAGGAATTAAATAGCATGTGCAATGCAACACGTAGTCAGCTTAGTAAAGTAGTAAGTATGCAAGAAGGTTTATTTGATTAATTTCCTCCATTTTTGCACTTCACAACTGAATACACCTCAAAATGCATATGACTTAGGTTAAAAGCACAGAAATCGTCTGCCTTGACCTCTCCGTTGGTTTAGTGCACATCTGAGCATTTTGATCACTGAAAAATTTAATCAATCATCCCCTCAACCACACTGCAATGCATGTGGCACATGGGGCTCGGGCTCACATTATATCAATGACAATAACAAGGTCCATAACAAGGCTGGACTTATTCACCATGCATAATGTGCATCAGCTATATCAATGCCTGCCAGCACAATGCACACACACCATAGCGATACACGCCTGAGGGAATGGCTGTTGAAGCAGAGATGTTGCATGGTCTGAGGTCCGAGGGCAGATAGCGAGACCCTTTGTCCTGGCTGAGGAGCTTACTCAAGGAGAACCTCTCCGGCTGGGTTAATAGTTAATAATGGAGTAATGGAAAACACATCTAAGAACGTACATATCAATTGTGTTGTTGAACCCAATATCTGTAACCCGGATAATTCTAACTTGGGCCCATATAATTAGAGACTGTGGATGTGTACAGATTTGGAAACAGTTCAGTTTGGCAAAGAGGAGGCTTGGTGGGATGCTATTGGAATGCCTCAGTCTTACATTGCCTATGCCACCCACAGATCTTTAATGAATTCCTCTGATGCCAAGTTTCATAAAGGAGACATTTGGAAAATATTTCACAGATCAGTATGTATTATCATAGCCTTTCAAGTAATTTCAACCGTGGAACATTTAAATTAGAATTTGCAGTATATTTGCCTATTTGGGGTGTGGGAGTTTAAGGCTGTACAGTTTAAGGCTGTTCTTTATGTTTGCATAAACCTTCCATAATGAGTCAGATATGGACCGTATCCTGTTCTTCAAATATATGAAAAATATCCCTTCAAAACTGTGCCAAGAGATGTTCTCAATAAAGAAATGAAAATCAAAGTTATCTCTCTAGAACATGAATCAAAAATGAAATCAAAATGCTAAATATTTTTTGCTCTAATGATCAAGGACATTTGGATGCACTGCTGTTGCAATAATCATAGCAATCACAGCCAGAGCAAAACTAGTATCATTCATGTCAATTATCATGCAACTGTGCTCTAATTTGTTTGGGGTTTGTGTTTTTCTGCATCTTCCTGTAGGAATGGAAGCCTTTCTAAATTGTTATGTACTCAGATTTATTTCACACATTTCCTTATTTGATCATTTTATTGAAGCTTTAGAGGAAAATCCTGTATTTTCCTAAGATAACAATAACAATGCTGATAATGTTGTCATAATGGTTTTATGTCTTCTGGGTGTTGCCCAGTTACCCTGGGTTTGTATATCCTGATATATATTGTAATTTGGGAGGCAGCTGTCATATTGGGTTTTCCCATTATCCAATGTACAGCTTGGCTCAGACTGAGTCTAAATGCACTGGATGCCCCTCAACTGTCTCTCTCTCTCTCTCTCTCTCTCTCTCTCTCTCTCTCTCTCACACACACACACACACACACACACACACACGCGCG